>JBBPDJ010000003.1:15705031-15804520 GCA_037974625.1 Cucumis cinereus
TATATATAGTAGTCTATTGCAATTAAATTTTATTATATTTGTCAATATTTTAATTTATTTTATTATATTTAATGATAGATATTGTTTGACACATAAATATGTATTGAATGTTAGGCAACGAGGGACATCAAAGGTGGAACGAAATTGTACATTAAAAATTAATCACCCAGGTTTAATGTCGGCACTTCCCAACAATAAAAACTGGCCAACATTGTATCCCTACAACAACACTTCATTCAATGACGGACACATCTTACCCTTATGATAGGCTAAATTACATATTTTGAGAATTTAGAAATAAGGTAGAACAATCTTTATTATAGAAGTTCAATGTTGGAAATAGAATATAAAACATAAGTTGGCCAATCAAATCATGCTCCCAAATGTTAATAATAGAGAACCTAAACAAACATAGATTTTTGTTTGATAATCGTTTGATTTTTTTTTTTAATATTATGCATCTTTTACAAAACAAAAAATATATATGAATTCACCGTCAAACTCTTAAAACAAAAACAAGTTTTAAGAAAATACGACCTTATTTGATAACTTTTTCTTCATTTCAATATTTGAAAATTTTGCTTATTTTCTCTTAAAGTAGCATATGAAGTTTTAGCAATATTCCACGAATAAGAACAATTTATTAAAAAATAAATTAAAACTTGATTTGAATTTGAATCCTTTGTAAAAAGTATATAAACAAAATAAAGAAATTTACATAGGAAAGTAGTGTTTATAAACTTCTTAAATAAAATTAAACAGTTATTTGGGTTTTCTTTAATTTTTAAAATATGGAATAGATTTTAAGACATTCTTAAAAGTATATGACAAATCAAAGCTTAACTTTAAAAAATATAAACAAAAAGTCAACACTTTTTCTTCGTTGGATAACTATTTGATTTTTGTTTTCTAAAATTAAGTCTATAAAATTAACTTTCCCCTTTAAATATATATATATATCATGTTTTTTCTAAAATTAAAAAAAAAACTAACAAATAGAACTATCAATAATTTCAAAAACCAAGTAAGTAAAGTTTTGAAAAAACAAAAGTATTTTTTTTATTTAGATTTTAATTAAAAATAAGAAATTATCAAAAACAACACCTAAATGATTATCCAATAGACTTTAACTATATTTTAGGAGGAAAAAAAAGACTTTAATTCCATATTGACATTTTTATATATAAAATTTAATATAGATTGCATCATATAGTCTTGAATTATAGATATAAAAAAAGACATGTGAAGATTAGTCACATATCAGACAAATAAGGATGCAATAGTTAATGTGAGATTAGTTTGGCATTAATGTATAAATCTGTCATCTACTAACTTATAATTATATGAAATAACTAAACAAGAGAGAGACGATGTTCAATTAATTATCAGTTTACCAATCATACAAACTTTAATTTGTTTCTCCAAATCAATAATTAGTTCTAATTATTTTGTAATATTTTTTGTACAAGTACCTTACAAAACTGATCCCAACCACCATCTTCCCACTAATCCCACTATTATAAAAATTTATTGTATTATTATCTTTTTAAAACAATACAAATAATGAATAATTAATTATAAAAAAACAATTTTAAGTTTAACTCGATATAGTCTTCCTCTTTTGAAATCTCTAACTAAACATAAACTTTGTATCACAAATTTATATAAATCAGATATTATGTGTAGTATATGATTAGGTAATTGATGTTGTAAGTTATACTCAATTAAAAAAGAAAAAGAGTGTAAAAAAATAAAAATGGATAGAGGAGGTTTTTGGGGTTTGTGAAGTTGCTTGTAGTGAGGGTGTCTTGAGAAGAGAGAAAAGAACTCTTAAGACACCAACTCCAAAAGACAAAGAGAGATATTATTATTTATTTAATTATTAATTACAAAGCCATGTGATTGGCTAAGTTCCTCTTTGCTTTTGTTTTGTATATGAAGTGTAAAGTGACAAATTATATATAAAAAAAAATCCTAATTTCTTGCCTCCTTTGTCTCTGTCTTTCTATGTGTTTGTGTGTGTGTGTGTGTGTTTTTTTTTTTTTTTTTTAATAATTAAAACATATCTCTCACTCTCTATGAGAAGTCCAAATCATATGGTTTCCCAAACACAATTCATTACCATACCAAATTCTCTCTCTCAAACACATTCAAACCCTAATTCACCATACCCTAATTCAAATGGGTTTTCCTTTTCAAAATAATAGTACTGACCATAATGTAGTAGCTATAGTTGCAACCCCTTTTGGTGATCTTTGATTGAAAGAGACCATTCATGTGTTAATTCTCAATCATATTATAAAGAGTAAAAAAATTATTTTAAATACCAATGCAATGATGTACAACTCTATATTACTAAAGTAACTAAATTGGTACAATATCAATATCAATATCCTTTATCAAATTCAAAATGAATCCCATGTTGAATTGTTTGTACATTTGTTGATTTATTTTTAGATTTAAATGTTTCTTATATTCTTCCTTGTAATTTCTTACTCATTTCAACTTTCAAACATTCTTTTTATCTCCTTAATAAATAGTTATCAAACATTGGTGAGATGGAGTTATGGACATTAGATTTTTATATATGAATGTGGAAGAGTTAACATTATAAGACATTTCAAATAATTTTAGGAAGTAACAAAGAGAGGGCCCTTTTACAAATTTGGAAAATGTGAATTAAGAAGTGATAATTCAATTGAAAAAGGGCCATCTGACAACAACTATTGAATGAATTTTGTTCATTTGTGTAATTAATATTTGGTGCTTAAAAAGGCAAAGGTAAATGATAAATAGTACAAAAGTACAATTTGCCATGCCTCCTTAAAAACCTAGGTTTTTTCCCTATTTATTATGTTTTATATATATATATTTTATGTGATATCATGATATGAATGAAAGTAACATGTCATATACATTATAAGGTCTAATATATATGTATATAGTTGTTTTGTAGGGGGGAAATGAATGAATAATGTGGAGTTAGTAAAATTTTATTATAATAGAATAGCTTTAAAAAGACACATCAATTATTTTGTCCTTTGGTATTTGGCAACAAGAAAATCTACATAAAATAATTCTTGAAGGTTACCCAAAGTTTGATATTATTCCTTGCTTCCATTCTAAATAAGAAAATATATGATTAATGTTTCTTTAATCAACACATTTTCTTCATTCATTTTTCTTATTTTTAGATTATTATATCCCTTATTATCTATAAACTAATGCTTGTTTCATCCTAGTTTAACTAATTAATGTATTATGTGTTGATATGTAAAAGAACGTATATATATGACCCACATCTGCAACCGATAATAAAATTAAGATGTTTTGCTAAACAAAGAAAAATGAGTTTGATGTCCTATAGTCATTAGAGATGGAAAATTGTTATATAGAGAAGAGGTCGAAGTTTAGATTCTAGATCAAATACCTCATATGGAGCTATAATTATGTATTTTTGAAAATTATATAATTCAGGGTTCTCTAAAAGCTCACTAATTAGAAGAAAAAAAAATATTTTTGAAAAAAAATAAAAATATCTACCCATATCCCTAACTATAATGTAGATTTATTTAATTAATAAAAGATACATAAATTTATTTAAAATGTGAACAAACATTTGAATAAAAAATTTAATTATTAGGTTCGGGATTCATTCAAATTAAGTTATTATTGGAACAAAATAATATAGTTTAAATGCTTATTTAATTATTAAATATTCATAAATAAAAATAATAAAATTTTGATAACAATTCTAAGTGATTAGGTTTTCCGGTTAATGCAGAGATCTTCACATTCAGCTGAATTGTGTTTTTTAAAAAATAAAAAATAAAAAGGACACCTAACAAAATAATTGAAAATTCGAAACGCTTACTTATTTATTAAATTAAATAATATTTTAGAACTAAAGTAAAATAATTTTGGAAAAATTATGTGTGGTTAAGAAAATAATAAAATAACCAAAATACGTATTTATTCATTAAATTAAACAATATTTTTTAAAAAAGAAAAGTTTTTTAAAAAAATATGAGAGTTAGAATAATAGAAAATTGAAAGATAATTTAATCAGACTTATTGGATCACTATTTTATTTTTAGCTTTTAAGATTGATAACTTTAAAAAATATGAAACGCTATTTGCAGGCTGTGGGGTTCGAACCCACGCGCACTTATGTGCAGAAGATCTTAAGTCTTCCCCCTTAACCTCTCGGGCAAACCTGCTAATTTTGAATTAAGATTTTATTAAAACAATAATATTACTTTAACTCATTATTTTGCATATTCATCTACTATAAGTAACGATGTGAGATTTTATTAATATTGTAATTGCACATTCCCGCCACATTCTCGGAGGATTAGAGTACCTTCATGACGGCTGAATATGGGTTCATCCACGTTCACAGCGTCAAAGGTGGCTAGAGGTGAAGAACAGTATTCTCCGACAGCAGGCCTAAATATCTGTAGATACTGCTCGACAAACAATGGCGGATTCGCAGATGCGATATCATATAATATATATTGATTCCAATTCGGTCACTAAAGTTGATCTTTTATCTCTCTCTCTATATATATGTGTGTGTCCATCAAATTAACTATTTTATTTTGTTTATTTGATCTGTTTTTCACATTCTTCTTCTGCTTTTCTTTTTTTGCTGTGTGTATATTCTAAACTTATGTGATCTTTAATCCTTACACACGAGGTAATTTATGAACCATAAACTATATCCTAATACTCCTATCTACATCTAAACTATTCTTTTTTTCAAGAAAAATAAATATTAATTGAAACAAACAGCTACAAGCAACGTTCTAGATAATATAGAAGGCACAGTTTAGAAACCAGTTAGTCGTCTAAAAAGACTCTCCAGACCATCAACTGATTTAGTATACGTCCAGAGTCCCCTCAACTTTATGCTCTTGATATATATATATAACTAAAATAATATCAATACTAGAAGCTAGCCTAATGGTAAAATTGTCTTCCCAGAATCCATCAGTACTTAAGATCCCTCATAAGAGAAATAGAGATTAGAAAAATATCGCGAGGAGAGTAGGCCTCACCGTGCCAAGGGGCGCACGAGCAATCCTATTGCCAACCTATTATAACAAAATGTTGTTAATACATTTAATTATTAATCATTAATTGGG
Source organism: Cucumis cinereus (assembly GCA_037974625.1). Taxonomy (NCBI): domain Eukaryota; kingdom Viridiplantae; phylum Streptophyta; class Magnoliopsida; order Cucurbitales; family Cucurbitaceae; genus Cucumis; species Cucumis cinereus. The sequence continues at coordinate 15,710,179 of JBBPDJ010000003.1, forward strand.
GTTAAATTGAATGAGTATATAATATATATTGTTAATGTAGCATTTTTTAGAAATAATTTCAACAAAACTTAATTGTTTATTTTCTACCAGATTTAATTACAATCTGTTTTTACAATAAGACAATTAATAAAAATAATAATCCCCTAAAAAGGATTAATAATAATTGTAGTAGTAAGATAATTATATATTATCACAACCTACAATCAGTATTATATAATAATGATCAATGAGACAAAAAGGAAGAAAAAGTAAGAAAATAGAGATGAAGAGACCGTACCCATTTTTTTTAATTTAAAATAAAATCCTTCTCCTTTGTTAAAAAAAAAAAATAATAATAAATAAAACAAACCTTCATCCATTAACACATCATGCCTTGTAAATGAAACAAAGGAAAAAAAATAATAATATTATAAAGATTAAACAACTTAGCATGTCCCCCATGGTGGTATTTCATAAATTTAATTTAAGAAAAACTAAAATTGATGACATGGGTTTATTAAATTCTAAACACAATTATATATGATCATCAATATGTTTATTAACACTCAACCCCCCCCCCCCCCCCAATAAATAATTGTTAATTAACACACACATACACAACAATTATTAAGATGGTTTCTTCCTTGCCAACTTCAACTAATACACTATTAACATTCCTTAATTAAAATTTAAGAGTAGATTATCCAAATTCATTTATCTGATAACCAAATCGATCTTGATTTAGAGAGAGAGAGAGTTAGGGTTTAATTAGGGTTTGATTTAGAAACCAAAGAAAGTGGGCATTTAGTTAGTGTGTGTATGCGTGTGTGTTTTGAAGGGTTAAAAAAATGGTAGGGGTTGGTTGGCTGCTCTTTTTAATTAATTTAGTTTAATTGTTAATTAGTGGGACCCATTAATTGGTATTTGAGTTTTCATGCATGAGGCGAGGCCCCTCTCCCATTATCTTACCCAAGTTGAATGTCGGGCACATGCACACACTCTTAAATTATTTCCTTTTTTTTTAATATATATATTCTTTTTTTCCCTCCATAATATTGTCGGTTTTTTTCTTTTTAAATTAACAAAATGAATAATAATAATAATAATAAATAAAACTATATTATTATGTACATTCACTGAACCCATCCTATTCCAATCTTCCCAGCTACCTTTACGGTTCACTTAAACCATTTCTTATTATACACTTCATTTTCCTTAGGTTTTCTCTTACTATATTTTTATTTTATAAAAAAACTCTTACTATATTTATTTATTTATTCCATCTTTTTATTTAAGGTATTGTAATTTGAATCTTTTTTTTTTTTTTTGGTTAAATGTTAAGGGCAAAAGAACATTTTTTTAGCCATTTTTTTTTATTTTTCATATATGATAATTCCTTTTTGTTTGTAGAAATTAAGATTAGAAAAATAATTAACATCTATGGTCTTCTAGTTTTATTTTTGGCTTTTCTCCGAACTCAATTTTCATTATTTTTTAAGTATGATGTTTTTCATTACAACAAAAGAAAATCTTTGTGAATATATGTATGTTTCAAATCTCTTAGCTAATCTTTCCGTTTCTTGTTTTTAAAAGTTAAACTTATTTTTCCACAATTTTTTACTATGTTTTTCGTATACTTGAATTTTTTGACAAAATTTCAAAAACAAAAGTAGGTTTTTAGAAAAAAAAATAGTTTTTAAAATTTAGTTTAATTTTTAAAAATATTGGTAGAAAGAAGATAATGAAGCAAAGATGCTAGAGATGGAATGTGCTAAGAAGATCGACAATCAAAGATGGATATAAAATGTAAATCAAAAGATAATCGTCACACAAATATATGTAGTTTACTAATAATGTGTTAGTTACATCCACTAATAGAGGAAGAATAATTTACTATTAGAGAAATAATTTAAATTGCATATTAGAAACGTCTCTAAGATTAGAGAGTAAACTATATGATAAAAATCGTACATAATCTAAGCATAACAAATACAAATACAACTCAGGTTTTAGGGACGTTCAAAGCAACAAAATAGCAAATTCGAAGTGTTACATAATATTTTCATTTAATAATGAGAAAATATGATTATTTTCAGTGGCATATCCAAAAAAATTTTTGACGGGAGGCTTTATAATACAGTAAAAAAAATTTAAAAAATGTAAGAAATAAAGCTTAAACCTAGGTCTAGAAGGGGTTGGGAGCCAAGTTTACCACTACACAGCTACTAGTATTAATATTATGCCAGTTATATATATATATATATATATTAAACCCTAAACATATATATAAACATACAATTGAGGAGATTGGAGTCCCTTGGACTAGTAGTAAAACATCCGATTTATTGTAACCTAAAAATCTATTATTTATTGCATGTTAAATCATCATATTTTTAAAAATAGTGTAGAATTTGTTAACATATGTTTATTTTATTTAAAAACTAATAATTAATTTTATATTAAATGTTATAAATTTATGACATTTAAAAATGGTAAAAAAAAATACTAAAATTTGGAAATTTACATTTTTTTCCGTAAAAAACGCAAATTTTTCACATGTACGACACTCTTTCACTCTCCAACCTCAATGTGACTAAATCATGGTGTCATTGAATCTCATATTTGTAGCAGCAGTAGTTAGCATCACTTAAATATTTTTCTAAAGGTGTTATCACTAAATATTAATTTACAATAAACTCTTATTAATTTATATATGAGTATGTTTTAGGTTAAAACTAAAAGTCTGTATAATTATTATTTTATATTATGCCATTTATAATGCCCTTGTAGAGAAATTCATATTTCAATCTTTTAAAAAATGAATTGAATTTATATATAACATGACATATATAAATGTATAAATGTTTAATATCTTTATTTAATATAATTTTACATTCAAAAAATAAAATTCCAAAATCTGGATGTGCAATGAAAACTAGAAAATATTGTTTTTTTCGAATTCGGATTACAAAATTATTTTAATAGTTACCAGAAATATAGATTGTCCATAAAACACATAGACTGAACATTGAATCTGATAATATAAAATGAAATATGGATTGTGGACCATAAGATAATTGTTTATGACACCTTTTCTTTTTTCTTAATTATTTTTGCCAACAAAACTTTTATAATGACTTTTGATAACATTTTTGTTTTATGTTAAAAATATTTGGCTTATATATATATATATATATATATATATATATATATATTGTCATTTAAATAATATTTTTTAGATCACACTTTGCTTTTATAATTGTTAGTCATAAACCCTTATTTATTTCTTTAAAAATTTAGGATATAATTTGAGAGGATAGCACAAGAAACTTATATATTTAAAGGTTATTTTTCAAATATAGTAAAATAAAATAAGATGAAGTTGAAAGTTTTTAAAATTTGAGGAGTATAATTGAAACAAACCTAAAAAATGATAAACTTTTTTAAATTTTAATTCTGAAAATTATTTTATTAAATACATTTTTTTATGTAATTTAGTGAAGAAAATATTTATATATATATATATATATATAAAAGACCATTGTTGTTTAAATTTTTTTAATAAAAATTGCTTAAAATACATTTTAAAAAAAATGTTTCAAAAGCTATTTTAAGAAATTGTCAAGCACTCCAATTTTTTTTTTAAACTTATTTTTAAAATTAAATACTTAAAAAATTAAACCAAATACAATCTCTTAATATTTATAATATTTTACAGCCCACATTCTTATTGGACAAAAATAGGAAAACAAATACACACATTATAAAGAGTTGATGATAGAAAAGATGTCATAAAAAACATATTTTAAATTAATGTTCATATATTTGTTTTGTTTTGTGTTTTTTTTTAATTTATTGTCTTGTCTTATAGTATTGTAAAATTTAAATTTGATGTTTTTGAACAGTCGTTTTCGATCTATACTTTATTGAAATAGACATCCACATAGTACCACATCAAACATATACATACAACTAATAATGCCACATTAATCCAATATAGTGACTCTTTGTTGTTATTTCATTAAAATCTACAAATAGCTACTCCTTTCATATCCCACCACTTTATTCAAATCCAACATTTATATGCTGCTATATATATATATACTTATTTTTTCATTTAAAATTTAATTCAAACCAATACTTTTTTATTTTCTTCAAATACAAACCAAGTTGTCCAACTTTCTATTAAAAAATCAAACCAAACCAATGGATCAATTTAGTTCAATTTAGTTTTTCGATCTTTTGTTTTACATAGGGTTATTAGAAAGACATGTTGCACATATGTGAATTTGACAAAGGCATCCTTTAAGTTTGAAGATGATAAAAAAAGTTAGAAGAATACCACAACATGTATAGCTCTCGATTTATAAACGTCAACACAATAGTTCTAATCGATGACTAATGAACGTTACCGATAAAAATTTCATTGTTGATGGCTCCAAATGTTCATTATATGGTATATATGTTGATGTCTCTATACAATGTTGGAAATTTGTTCTTAAGGTTTCCCTAGGTTTTTAATGTTGTATTATATAATATAATCTTGTAATTGCAATAATTTATATATTATTCATTAAATATTCAAGGTTATTAGTGTAATTTAGTAATCAAAGAAATTACCTAAAATAGTCTACAATTAATAAGTTGGTTGGATGTTTAATTCAGATAATAATGTATGTATGTTTCACTTTCTAATCGTTACAAGTAATTGAATCTAAATCACTAATGTGGAGATATATGTGACTCGAGGTTTTATTTACTATGAATTTGTATATATATAAGATTGAATCACATAATGTTTAATCTCTTCCTATAAATTTATTAATAAATTGAGAAAATAATGAATGTTCACACGAGAAGCCTATGCAACTCGATCTTAATACTAAGTGAGTTATGTAATTTTTCGTGTGAGTTTATCTTTTGATAATTTGCATGGATGAAAATATCTTTTATAGTTCATTTAGTAAACTTGTCATCGTGAGGATTTAACCAAATAAGTAGTTAATTGGAATAGACCTAAGTTTTCACAAGATGGATTTCGTTTCTTCCTATATAGAAAAAATAAATGAACGATTCTCATATGATGTATTTAGCCAAAGACCTCGAGTTGGTTTAATTTCTTATATTCGTGAGTCATCTCACCAAACAACTCCCCAAACTTCAAAGCTTCATTTTCAAAACTCTTAAAAACTTCACCTTCTTATCCAAAAGATCGGTCAAGTACTTTTAAGTACAATAATATGACAAATATTTCAAATTTTAATTATTTTGGATTTAATTTATAACCCATAAAAATAAAAAAATAAAAAAAATTATCGATGATGGATTTAAATTAAACCAAAAAAAAAAAGTTTAATAACGAAAAGATCGTAACCGCAAATTGGAAAAGGAAAGAAATCACATCCGTTGAAAAAGTAATGAGTCTCGATATCTTCAATTTCCCTCCGTAAAGCTTCTCATTATCACTCCTCCACATCCAGATTTGGTTTCGAAAACGAAGCCAGCTCATGTCGTTTCGACTCTTTTTTACTAAAATACCCTCCATCGTACTTTTTTTCTATAAATGTGCAAATTACTATTTTACCCCTACTTCTAAATTTATTCCAAGTAAACATCTTAAATTTAGTTCGATTTTTTCAGGAAAAAAAGAAAGAAAGAAAAATGGTTATTTATTAACATTTTTACTCTAGATTTTATACATATAATAATTCCTTTACCTAAAAAATTATTATTATTATCATCCAATCAATTTTATTACGTATTAACTTTGAAATACAAAATTTAAAATTTTTTAAAACTTTTCTTAAATCTAGAATGGAACCTGTTTTAGCAAATTTAAAATTTATTAAAATAACCGTTGCAAATATAGTAATGAGACTCATGATATTAGCTGATATAACACAACACAAACAAATTTACGAATATAACAAAAATGACAAATTATGAATCAATTAGTGATAAAGTTTATTATTAAGAAGAGTCTATAATGATAGATATAGATGAACATCGATCGATTGGAGTCGATTTTTCGACCACCGCAACTGAATAGAATATGATTGGTTTAGTAAATGTTCATACCAATCCTAATCATGAAGGAGTACAAACCGACAATTGATCGGTCAATTGGTCACTTTTAAGCCTTTAATACTTTTTTAAAATGTTGTCGGTTTGTATTCTTCCAAACCTAGTCTAATCTTCGACCGACCTCTTTCGGTTTGATCGATTTTAGTCTATCAACTTGGTTTTTCAATTTATCATATCATCCTTAATAGAGTCCATCACAAATAGATTTTGTTGTATTTTTAAAATTTTAAAATATATTACTATAGACTAAATTATTGTCCTAAGAATGCCATAAAATGTAATTAGATATGTCTAAAAATTTAACACATAAAAAAAAGGGATTAAAAATGATATTTTAATTTATTTTATAAAAAGTTAAAATAATAATAATAAAAAAAGAAAAGCGTAAAACAAAAACTAAATGAGGCAGTTTTACCTTTTCCCTTGTCAGTGTTTGGTCCCTTTGAAACCATCGGAAACCAAATAGCTTCCACACTTTCCCCACTCTCCACGCGCTCTTCCGCGCGTGTCTTCACCTCTATACTACTATACTACATCTACTTTCCTTTATACCATTCATTTTTGTTTTTCTTTTAAACATTATAATAATAAAGTCTTCCATCTTTAGTATGAAACAATCTATTTTTTTATGCTTTTAAATTTGTAATAATTTAATTTTTATTGTGAAACATTTCATCAAATTTAATGAGTTTTGATTATATAACGACTTAGTTCGTTAAATCTTAATAGTATTTTTTTTTTTATAAATGAGATCAAATCGTTATGAATTGTGAAGTATAAAAACGTAGAGACTAGATTGTTTAAAGTTTAAATACGAAAATTAATTTTTAATTATAGAAGCTAAAGTGGTGGTGTTGTGAGAGATGGACAAAATTTTGTGATAAAGAGACATGAGCATGGCACCATGTGACAAATGAGAGATTCTTGAGCTAGACATGACCAAGCAACACTTGTCTTGTAATTGGCTATGAATTCAACAATGTTGAGTTGATATGAATCATATATTATTATAGGTGTCATTTTAGGGTTTTGTTTGACCATGAATTATATAAACAAAACTTTTAAGTTCGACGATTATGGGAGTGAAGGCTCGCACTATTGACTTTGTGAATGTTTAGGTTCACACAAAACCCTAATATTTCTTCCTAAACTTTCAAAAGGTTCTAATAGGTTTCAAAAGTTTCAATTTTATGTCACCATACTTTCAATTTGATTTGGATCCAATAGATATTTACTACAGTTAGGTATAAAATTAATTTTTATGCCTAATGAAACCCTAAAAATTTTAAAATACGTGAATTTAAGGAAAACAGTAAGTAAAATCATTGAACTATCAAGTATATAAGATTAAGAAGTTTATGAATCTAATTGATATAAAATTAAAAATATTATCTATGATATACTCATTGAACTTTAAAAACTTGAACAACATAGAATTGAGAGTTTAAAAATCTATCTAACTTTTTTTTTTTTTTTAAAAAAAAATTTTAAATTCGTTAGGTATCTTTTAAAGTTTTTGATTCAATAGCTCGAACTTAAAAGTTTAACTAAAGTTATAATTTAACTTACTTTAGGTCAACCACTTTAAAAATGTAAAATGTAATTATATTTATAAAAAAAGTGAGATTAATAATAATATCGATTACATATTTTAAAAGATAACTCAAATAAGTAGCGGAGTTGGTTTAATTTTAGGAGTGGCAATGTGTTCAAGAACTCCTTACTCCAACCCTCATCGATAAATTTGTTAAACTTCAGGGATATGAATGCAACCTTAGTGAAACTCAAGGGGCCAAAATATAAATTTTCCTAACTTTTTAAAATTCGTATGAAAAGTTTAGAAATGTTATTGTCCATCCGATTGAGCCCATTTGCCATCATCCACGTAAACATTGATTTAAAATACCCTAAAAACCCAAATATAAAATTAACCACAAAAAGAAAAAGGCAAAAACTAAAATTAAAAAAGAAAAAACACCTAGAGAGAGAAAGCTAGAGAGAGAGTGAGAAGCACTTTACCACTTTTATATGTTGCACGCATCCATAGCAGAGAAGAGAAGAGAAGGAAGCACAAAGGAAGTACTTAAAAAAACAGAGAGAGAAAGAGAGAGAGAAAAAACAAATCCACAAGCAAACTCATTCATTCATCATCTCCATTCAACACAAGAACATCAAAACACAAAGAAGAAAGAAAAAAAGGGTTTGAGTTTCGGATTTCTCTGAAGAAAGAGATAAAAGGTGTTCTTTCAATCTCTGTTTTTTCATCTCTCTGTTTCAAACGAATCCCATTTTTGGGTTTCTTCTGAAATTTGTTGTTTTGGTCATTCAGATCTCGACGTTCAATCTCCATTTTTGAGTTATAAACTTGAGGATTTGTTGAAGAAGTTTTGTGGGTTGTTCGTATGATTATTACTTGTGGGTTTTTGCTAGATGAAGGCCATGCCCTTACCTTTCCCTTTTGATGAGCTTCGTTCAAATGGGGTTTTGAATTTCACTTCTGTTTCTGATTCTTCACCGTCGCAGCCGCCGACGTCCACCACTTTGCTCCGCCGTCACAACCATTGGAGTTGTACTGATAATACCAATCTGCTCAAAGAGATTTGCTATGTGGGTGCTGCTGAACCCACCTCTGTTCTCGACACTAGAAGAAGCCCAAGCCCTCCCACTTCCACTTCCACACTGTCTTCCTCTCTCGGCGGCGGCGGCGGCGGCGGTACTGCCTCCACCGACACTACAGTGGCGGCGCCGCCGTCTTCTCTCCCTGAAAACCCTTCTCCTTTAGACAAATGCGGCGGTGGTGGTAGCCTTGGAATTGATGATTGGGAGAGCGTTTTGCCGGAATCTCCTGGTCAAGGTCCGTCCATTCTTGGGTTAATTATGGGGGATGTTGAAGACCCGTCTCTCGGATTGAATAAGCTCCTGCAGAGTGGCGGTGGCGGTGGCGTTGGTGGTGGTGGCGGTTCTCATCTGGACTTGGAATTTTCCGCGGGGTTTTCCGCCGTTGATCATGGGTTGGTCTTTGAACCCAATACGCTCGCCGGTGAATCCATTGTAGACCCATCTCTTCAAGGCCCATCTTGCTCTGATTTCCACAATGCTAGACTTGCGGTTGCTGTGTCGAACTCAAACGCCATGTTTTCCAGTGTGTTTCAGAATCAAAATCAGATGGTGGAAGGCGTTGACGAGAAGCCACAGATTTTCAATTCTTCCCAAGTTGTGATGAATCAAAATCAAACCCAGTTCACTCAGAATCCAGCTCTGTTTATGCCTCTTCCTTATGCTTCTCCTGTTCAAGACTACCATCAGAACCACCACCACCACCACCTCCTCGGTGGTGCACCGCCTGCAAAACGGTTCAATTCCGGTTCGATTGGGCCAAATTATCCCGTGAAATCCCCATTTCTAGATTCGGGTCAAGAGAATTTCAACCGTAGACAACAACAACAGCCCCATCAAGTTCAGTTGTTTCCTCATCATTCCCATCATCACAACGTTCCTCAGCAGCAACAAAGGCCATCCATGGCGGCCTTAGCAAAACAGAAAATGGTGAATGAAGATATAGCGAATCAACAGCTTCAACAGGGCATTTCCGACCAGCTATTCAAGGCCGTAGAGCTGATCGAAACAGGCAATTCAGTTCTCGCGCAAGGGATATTGGCGCGGCTCAATCACCAGCTCTCTTCCCCCATTGGGAAGCCCTTTCAAAGGGCTGCTTTCTATTTCAAGGAGGCCTTGCAATTGCTCCTTCAAAACCCTTCAAACCATCCTTCTTCCAATCCCAATCCTTCCCCTTTCACTATCATTTTTAAAATTGCTGCTTACAAATCTTTCTCCGAAGTCTCCCCTGTTCTCCAATTCGCCAATTTCACTTCTAACCAAGCTCTCCTCGAAGCCTTCAACGGCTTCGATCGTATCCACATCATCGATTTCGACATCGGCTACGGCGGTCAATGGGCTTCTCTAATGCAAGAACTTGCTTTAAGAAGCAACACCACTGGAGGAGGACCCCCATTTCTTAGAATCACTGCTTTTGCTTCTACTTCCACACACGACGATTTCGAACTCGGTTTCACTCAAGAAAATCTCAAGAATTTCGCTAACGATCTCAACATTGGATTTGAGCTCGAAGTCGTAAATGTAGAGTGTTTGAATTCTGGGTCTTGGCCTCTACCACTCAATGTCTCTGAAAACGAAGCAATTGCTGTGAATCTCCCTGTTGGTTCATTCTTCAATTACTCACTTTCACTGCCAATGATTCTCCGTTTCGTCAAACATCTCAACCCGAAGATTGTAGTGTCTGTTGATCGAGGATGTAGCCGAATGGATGCGCCATTCCCACACCGTGTAATCAACGCTCTTCATTCATACTCTGCTTTGCTTGAATCAATGGAAGCTGTAACGGTGAATATGGATACCCAATTGAAAATCGAAAGGTACTTAGTTCAACCATGTATCGAAAAAGTGGTGACGAATCCTCAAAGTTCAAACGAAAGGGCGGCGCCATGGAAATCGGTGTTCTTATCATCTGGGTTTTGTCCATTGACATTTAGTAACTTCACAGAATCACAAGCGGAGTGTTTGCTGCAGAGGACCCCGGTTCAAGGATTTCATATTGACAAGAGACATTCATCGCTTGTTCTATGCTGGCATAGGAAGGAGCTTGTTTCAATCTCTGCTTGGAGGTCTTGAAATTTTCCATTTTTCTGCAATTTTACTTCTCTCAATCAACATCAAAATTTATAATTGTGGGGTTTTTTTTCCTTTTTTTTCTTCTTTGGGGTCATCTATTTTCTTGTTGTTCTTCAACTATGCTAATTGTCTATGTGCCATAGGCCAACACAAAAAACTGATCTATTTTAAGTGAACTTCAATCTCTTCCTTTTTTCTTTGTACAGTTTCTTGTTCTCTTAATTTCTCCATTGTTTCCATCATCTTCTTCTTCAGTTGTATTAATGTTTTAAGTTTGCAATATTGCTCCTAATCTTTCGTAAATCGTTTCAATATGGAATTTGGATATGGAACGTTGTGGCAGTGATCTAGAACACTTCCTGATCTGAAATTTTATTTTCGTGTGAATATTTTTTCACAACTATGAGATGAAAGATCGAATCTATTCTGTCACTTCGAATAAAAGGTAACCATATTTTAAAATGTGTTGGCTCATTGATTATATTAGGTAAGACTTAGAAATAATAATTAATGAGTAAGCGTATGGGTGTAATGTGATAGATTTTAGAATTTATGTGTATTTGTAATTTTATTTTGGTTATATTTACAAATTTCAGTGTATTTATTATTATTTTTTAGAAGCTTTTTTGAGAGAGTGAACAAAAAATGGGAGGGTGGTTTGTTAAATTTAATTTAGGGTATTAAAAGAAAATAATTGATGAGATTGAAAAGTTGAAGTGCCGTAGTATTTTGATGTTGCAAAGAAAAAATGGTTGCTTCTTCTTTGGAGGATCATTTGGGACAGTGGTCCTATCATAATTCACCTTTCTTTTATTTTTCAAAATTTAAATTTTAAAAAAAGAAAAAAAATCATTTTGTTTTCTCTATCTTCCAAATTAAACCTATTTAGCCCCTAATGACTTCATATTTTCCTTTTAGTCCTTCCACAAGGGGCCCTTAAAACTTTGTTGGGAAGTTTGAAGCAAGGAATTGTTTTTCTTGCCTTCAAAGTTTGTTGGTTAGGGCTTTTGAGGGGAATTCAATGAGACTTATATGTTGACCACTGAATACGACTTATATTATTTATTGACATGGGTTCCATACTATATGTTTCAAATGGGTATTTTGAATATTTTAGAGTCTGTTTTTGGCAGATAATCTGAATTTTATTTTATGTTTTTTTTTTTTTACCCAACTCAAAAATTGGAAAACAAAGTTGAAATAATGGTGGGAACAAGAGAATAAATCCATTGTTGCAAACTTTTTATTGGGTTTGAGACAATTAATGATCAAATGGAAAATATATATATATATATATATATATATATATATACATACAACAAATTTCTGTTGTCTTTTCCAAATTTACTTTAATTTTAGGGAAAGTTGAAATAGTGGGAATAAGAGAATAAGCTTTTGTAGCATCCCACTTGAGCTTGTCTATAAGCTTTCTATATACATTAAATCATAATACAAGTCATGGGTTAAACTACACTATGTGACAGTGTGGATTGAGCTATCAATCTTCAAGGATACTAATTTATTCATATTTAAAATAACTTAATTTCAACATCTTATAATTTTTCTATTTTCAAAAAGAATATTGTCATAATTTTAACAAAATTTTGCTTTAGAAAAAGTTATTCTAAAAGTTAAAAAAAAAAAAAAAAAAAAAAAAAGACACCAACTTCTAAATATTATACCTAAATAACAACAAAACTCCAAGAAAAAATGAAATGAAATATAAAGAAAATAACTAACATGAAGTAAAATAAATAACGATAACATAGAATTTGAAGTATGTTTAGTATAGATTTGAATTTTGGAGTGAGTTTTGATGCATTTTAATCCTTCAACTTTGAATATTGGAATTGTTTTACAAATATCATTCCAGCATTTTTATATTAAATTAATATATAAAAAGCGACATCACGGTTCAATTATTTTGTGTGATTGTAATAATATTTCATACAGCAGAATTTCTTTTATATTTATTGTTAAAACATATCATCTTGCAATAGTTAGTTAACATACTTTTTACTTGTTTTTTTTTATAACAATATTTATTTTATATACTTTTTTTTAACAAACTATTTATTTTAGAGATATAGTTGATAAATAATTGATTTAACTATAATTAAAGGTCATAATAGCAACTTTTTATTAGAGAAATAAAAAAGTTAATGCAACTTTCTTGCTAATGAAAAGCATTAAAGGGGTATGGTTGTAAATAATAATAAAAAGGGAAGTCCTTGGCTTAAAAAACGGAAACATAATGAATCAAATTTAATCTTAAAAATTTTAATTTGTGAACCTAATTTAATAAAGTAGTGAAATTAATAATCTTCATTAACAGAGATTCTACTTTATATTTCAAAGATTTGTTGCTATCTAGAGGTGTGTTGAGATTGAGATAATTAGTTTTTGTGGTAGAAATTCTTAGGTCTATATTTGGTTTATTTATTTTACTTTCGAAATTTATAAGTTTAATATGTAAACTTTGGAGTTTGATTATTTATTCTCTACACTTTAATAGAACTTTAAACTTGGTATCTATCAGGTTCTTGAATTTTTAATTTTGGTTTGCATATGTCATGACCTAGTCAATCTTTTATAAATTTCGTAAATGTATAGATTAAGACTATACGTCTATAACGATAGAAACTGGTTAAATTACTATTTTAGTTTTTAAAATTTGAGGTTATTATGGTCGTTTGAGCAAATTAATCCATGAAGGCCAATTCATGGGGTTGGCCATGAGAGAAAAAGAATGTTTAAGTATGGAGGTCAACCCGCATGGTAGACAAATTATGACTTAAGTATTCGATCATTGAGTCAATTGTGCGTACTTCAACCGATTTATAATGGTTAAATTAAGTTAGTAACTGTCAAATTAATTATCCAAAAGATTAATTAGCTAATTAGTGATTGGTGTACGTGATTAACTAACAGTGTGTTAGCTACGTCCACAGAACAGAGAGAGAACAATTTTATTAGACATAATGTTTTTAGAGTACCAACGACGCCACTAGGTTAGAAACTTTATATATTGCACGTCTTTAAACCATATGGGTGATAATTGTAAACAACTAGAAATAACTACACATGCTTAATATGAATTCTGGATAGGTTTCGAGGGTAACCTACTATGGTGTGTTGCCCCTGGACCCTGGCTCGTTGACGGGTCATCGAGACCTTCATATGTACTTGGTTGTTCTTAGCGCTAGATAACAAATTCAAGACATTTCAATAGCTTGAATGCTAGTGTTCAAACACCATGCTCGTACAAACTTCTAATCTATTGTTGTCTAAGACGGTGTTTAGTTCTTTCTAAACGCTATAAATTCACAATTGGTACCCAAAAAAAAAAGAAAAATTGGTATGAATACAATTCTAATACTTGTTCCACGTTTGAAAGACCCAAAGTGGACAGTCAAACAAATTTACAACTTTTTTTTATTTTTTTATTTATGAATTTGGTACTTTTAAAACTACGAAGACTAAATTAAATTGAAAAGATAAAAGGGAATTGTGTAAGAACCATGATCATAATCATACTTTTAATGATTAAATGTTGAAAGATGTAGAGACAAAAATAGTGGCCGAAGTCGATATTTCACATTTGTTTGTTTGTGTGTTGAAATAAATAAATGGGAGAAAAGGGGTGGACGTCCATATCGATAATAATAAGATTGACGAACATGAGTGATAATAATAAGATTGACGAACATGAGTATAGTTTAATTGACATATAGTTTATATTAACGAGTGGAATGCTTAAATATTTAATTTCTCTATCTTATTAAATTGTAATAAAACGAAGGTGTTCTGTTATGCACTAAAGTGAAAAGCACACTCAAATTACAAACAAAAACAACTCAAAGATAAAAGTTTCTGCTTGAACTCTCTCAATAGAGAAGCTTCAAGCCACCTAAGGAAAAAAAAATTCATACCATACAACTTGACTAGACTATCCACGTGAGGAGGACGTGGAAGATAACAAATATGAAAGATAACAACGCACTAAGCAACTCTCCAAACCTTACGCTTTAAATGATTACTCACACTAAAGTGAGAAATCGAATTGGGTTATGTATCCCAATGAGAGATCACGTGGCAATACAATCCTTACAAGAGTATGTCTCCTCCACAGAACTAGGAAAACCAAAGAATAAATGAACCCTAGTCTCAATACTTCAACATACAAAACACATGCACTAAAAATATCACAACACGACTTGTTATACGATTACAAATTTGTAATCGATTTCAAACAACAAGCCAAATGGTGAAATAATGTTTAGGCACTTATAATTCAAGTAGCATAGCGCATGTGTTTGGGGAAATTTGTAATTTGAATGTTTTCAACCTAAATATATTATTTATTTATTTAATATTATTTAAAAAAAGAGATTGGAGGAAATGCATTCCAACTCAAATTTGTAGAAAATCCAAAATGAGAAAAGGAAATAAATAAACCGTACGCAATGAGAGTACCAAAAACACAGAGGCAAGAGAGCAAATGAGAGGACGGTGACGGATTGTCATTTGAGGGGGAATGGGGTCCACAACACAGCTCAGAAAATGACAGCTCCATCAACACCCTCTGCCACGTGTATGGTCGATTCGTGAGTTTGACCACAGTCCTCTGTCCTCCCCATGTGAAACGTCCACGTCGTCTGAATCAGATCACAGCCGTTGCTGAGCGTCGGATGCCTTCATCCTCAGCGGTGCGATTTCATGTAATAAAGTAATGCGGTCACAAATTGGGTTTGTAATGTCAATAATTGAGTGTACGTTTTGGTTTCACTTCACTCCCTCTCTCCTCTACGCTCTACCTAATTTATGTTATCTAAATTACTATTTCTATCTAAAATACCTTGTCCACGTGTCACCCTTTTTTTTTTTTTTTTTTTTCTATCCTAACAATTTCTCATATATTTATTTTATATATCCCATTATTGATATCATTTATAAATGATAGAATGTAGATTTAAACATCCGAACTCAAATCAGGCCCCAAACACTTGCACAAGCATTGGCTTTATGTTTTAGTGGCAGGCCATTAGGGTAATATATATATATATATATATAAAAAAAGAATGTGTTTTAATTAGATTAAGGGCAAAAAGGTGAAAACAAAACAAGTTAAATATGAAAAATACTGCCAATAATGTGATTGGTTTTATTTTTTGTCTGACCTTTTAAAAAAGTTACAATTGGCTTTACCAATCTCATAGGCAACAAGTACTCAAGTGAAAATTGAAATGAACTAATAAACTATATATATATATATATATATATATATATATAAAACAATTTTGCAACAAAAACACAAAATGTTGTAATAATGATTGATGAGGCAAATGCATTTTTGAAGTCTTTTTAGTTGGGATTCTCTCTTTTCTTTTCTTTTTTCTTCCTAACTAAAATCACTTTCTTTTTACTTTCTATGCTTCCCATGGTTTGGAAAGTTTTTTTTAATTTATTTATTTATTAATCTTTCTCTTTTCTTTCCCATATTCAAAGAAAAGAAAAGAAAAAGAGTAAAGAAATGGGTTGCTTTTCACTTGGGGAAAGAGATTCTAATTTCCAAGGTTGGAAAAGTGAATGGGAAATTGAATTTGATGAGAGTTTCAAATCCAAGCAATTGGTTTTTCCCTTTTGGAACTTTCTCCATTTTCTGCTATTTCAATTGCTTTTAAACCCATCAATATTTGTTTATCTCCATTTTGTAGAACCTAATTAAAACATATATATTATATATAATATAACATATACCCACATTTTGCCCCATTATTCATGGACCACAATACCTAATAGTTCAATGCAAAATGTTTCCATGTTGTTTTAAAATTTGGGTATGAGGGTAGATTTGACATATAATTGATATAAATGGTAATTACTGTGATTTCATCAATTAATATCTTGTTAGTATTAAATGATTGCTGTATAGGACATTGATTTGTTTTTCTTAGTATTGTATATACACTACAAACATAAAGTTGACAGATAGGTTGATGTTCAAGTCATTTGAGATTCTCAACATCTTTCTAATTATAATGAAAATGCTTAAACTTAGTTTGAAAATATTGCTTCCATGCATGAGTTTCTATGTTTATTCACTTATTAATCTTACATCTCACACAAAGCAAGATCCAAGGATTTATTTCCCCATAGTTCTTGAAATGGAAACCATAATAATAATACTAATTGAACAATATAACATAAAATTACAGCACCTAGATGACAATATACAGATCATCAATGGAGGCGAAAGAGAAAAGAAATCATAGCTTTGTCTCGAGACTTTTGAATTGAAACATGAAATGGAAATAATCAATGAAGTGAAGGAACAAAAAGGAATTTATTTTTTCAAAAAATAATAGCGAAAGAGGGTAATAGAAAGTGAATGGTGAAGTCATTTTCGAAGTTGAAGAATATCTTTATATATATATATATATATATATATATATATATATATATAGGTGCTTAGAAATGGTGGGAACACTTTGTTTTTTCTCAATGACATTGATATTGATGCAAACCCACATGAATGTTTAAGCTTTAGTACCTTTCATGGAGTATATAAGAAAATGACCCTTCTCTTCCCCTTTCCCCAATAATAATAATACTCATAAACCCTAATAAAGTTTGTCAGAGAATTAAACCAAATTCCATCTCCAACATTATTTCATGTTAACCCATATGATTATGATTAGAAGATCAAAAGTTGGAGCATTTGTTTTGTGGAGTACTTTTTTAGTATTCAAAAGGGTAAATAGAATGTGGTAGGCTTGTATCCCTTTTAACATTGACGTTAATAATTAAGTGTATAGTAATATTTTAAAAAAAATTGTAAATATTAACAAAATTTATTAGTGATAGACATCATCATTCATATTACTGATGGACTCTGGGAGCTAGATCTAAGTTTTGCTATATTTGCAAATTCTCTTGTATTGTGTTATATTTGCTAATACTTTGGGTTGATTGCTATATTTACAAACTGTTTTATTTAAAAAGTGTTTTAGTGAAGAAAAAAAAAGTGTTTCTTTTCTCTTTTTACATTTTAAAAGTCATTCCAAACCAACACTAAACTTATCGTTTCAGAATTTTCTTTTTTATACAATTAGAGGTAGAAGAATTTAAATCATAGACCTTACGTTTATTAACACACTGATCAATAATTCGAAAGGGTTCTTCCATAGATGTATGATGAGACCATCCATTGTTGTCCAAAGTAGATTCCAAATAAGGAGAGAGACAATTAATCATGCTCACAAACTTAGATATGGAGGCCAAAATTATTATTAATTTTTTTTTTTGAAAAAAAAAAGTTGTAGCCTTTTATTTTGCCCTCTCCCTTCTTCTTCCACTTTGTTAAATGCAAAACTAACCAACTTAGAAGTTTGGAAAGCAAATTAAGAAATAAAGTATATATTGAAACACTTTAATTTGTTTTTCCCATCAACAAAATAATTTTCTTTAAATCCAAAAAATTAAAATGAAAAGGAAACACTTTTGTATTGGAGAAGCCTCCTAGGAGTGAGGGATTCAGCTTTGGTTTGGAAGCACAAAGATATGCTAAAGAGTGACAGACATTTGGCAGCTTTAGGACTTTCCAAAAAAAACATAAATAATAATAATAATAATAATAATATTAATGAACAGCCATTTTCCATATTTCTCCTCTCCCAAACACCAATGACTTGTCAAATCCTTACTATCATATGGGGGATTAACCTAAATAAATAATAATAATAATAAATAAAATAAAATAAAATAAAATAAAAAGACAAAAGGGATTTGCTTTTGTGCTTTTAAGAATATTAAAAGTTGTGAAACTTTAACCACAAAATCAACCATCACTCTTGTAGAGTGAAGTGTGTTGCATTTTGAAGTCAATTGAGAAACCAATTTTACAAAAAGCATTTGGGAGGTTTGGTTAAAAAACAGAATCATATTCCTTCCCCCTTTTCTTATTTTATATGTCTTTTAATACAATACTCATTTACTAATTATCTTTTTTATTTATTTATTTTAAGATCAATTTTTAAAAAATAAATTTTAAAAAAAGGCATTTCACCACCTTTTCTTAAGATTGACATATCATATCAAGTTTACATATTTTTCCTTAGCAACCAAGAAAAATATATATACATATCTTCACTCCACTTTTTTCCTTAGATCTTTTACGCCTATTTTTTTTTTTATTAAATCTTTATTTTCTTAATCCTTTTTCAAAAAGGTTTATCATCAAAGTATTGGAACAATGAGAATATCTCACTTTTGTATACTACACGAAATTAAACATGAAGAAGCATCATGTGTCGTTGATTAATTTTTAAAAAAAAAAAATAAGAAAAGCAATCACGAACCATTAGAAATATATGATTTTTATTTTATTTTATAAAAAAGACGAGATTAGATCACGATCTTCACGATATGGGGTTATATAAGAAATTAGAAGGTAAAAGATGATAAATGGAAAAATCCTAAAAGAGCATCCAAGGGGAAGGCAAATGGGTTAGGATCGCAAAAAAGCATTTGCAAAAAGAAGAAAAAGCAAAAGATAGGTTTTAGGAGAGGTGGAAAATGATGACGATGGAAAAATATGTGTGGGTGTGTGCGTGTGCGCGTATGCGGAGATAAAATTTAGGGTTTCGAGAGTCATGAACATCCTTCTATCATCCATTTTTTTATTTTATTCTGTTTTATTATAAGAAAAATAATCTTTTCAACCTTTAAAGTTTTGAATAATATGTGTGTTTAGTTTATGAAGTTTTAAAATGTAATTTTTTAGTCTTTGGATTCTTAAGAATGATGTGTTTGTTTCTTGAGTTTTCAAAATGTGTTTGATGTAGCTTTTTTTTTTTTCTAAAAAGAATTAATGGAGTAAATACATAAAATCTAAAAAACGAAGGGATTAAAAAGTAAATTAAAAGAAATGAATAATGAAATAGGCATATAGTTGAAAATGGAGGGACTAAAACGAGAATAGGAGGTTTAATTTAATATGTCTCACTTTCAAAACTTTAATAGATGCTTTGGCCACACACCATATCTCTCTCTCTCCCACTCTTTTCCCTTTGCTTTGTTTTTGTTATCTCTCTCTTTCTCTTTTTCTTTTTAACTTTTTATTTTCTTCCATATAGTCAGCTTAGAAACAACGCTCTCTTTTAGCATTTTTTTTTTTATAAAAAAAAAATTCTTTTTCTTAAAAAAAAAAATAATAATAATAAATATACCAAAACCCAAAAGTAAACACTCATATGATTGGGAAAAGCCAATAATTGTAGGCCCTCAAATAACAAAACCCTACTTCCCCCATTTGGCTTTGTTTATAGTGGAAATTTGGCTCCACAAGCTAGAGTTCTTGCATGCATGAGTTGGCATCACTCCATTTTCAGGCTTCTTCTCCTCCATTTTCTTATCCTTTAAACACTCTTTTTCATATCTTTTTCTTCTTCTTCTTCTTCTTCTCTCATTTGTAATAATGAAAAAGAAAAACCTCATTTAGGTCAACCCACCAATTCACTTCTTCTACCATACTCTCTCTCTCTCTCTCTCTCTCTCTCTTAATGCTCCATTTTCTTTGCTTTTGGCTTCTTCTCTATGTACTTTCCTCTCCATTGTGATTGCCACTGTACAATGATAGAGAACCAACTCTTACTTCTTCTAGTTTTAATAACCACCAATACTTTAGTGCATCTATGGATTGATTATAGTTGTAGTTTAACCGTGCTACTTAAAACGAAGGTAAAAAGGTTAACGGCCATGATGGTTGGACAACTTGGATGAAATGCATTAATATGGCTACAACTTGGATGAAATGATCTTGGGTTGCATTCATCTTTGTGCAACTCATCTAGTAGCCTAATAGTTTTTTTTTTTTTTATTTAAAAAAATTAATTGTTATTTTTCTACTGTGTAAAATATGAGGGCTGCATGAACCACACCTAATATTGCCTTTAAAAAATATAGGAAGGTGTAGATTTATCATTCAATTTTAAAAAGCGTATAATTAATAAATTTCTAAACTTTCAGGACCTATGAAATTAATCAATTTTAAAAAGTTTTTAAGACCTATGAAACACATACATGCACTTACTTGAGAAGCTAAACTTCTAATTTAATCAAAACTATATAAAAAGTTTGATTTTTTTTTTTTAACATAAACTTTTAAATTTGTCTTTTTAAAAATTCAAAAAGAGAATTATATTTATAGAATTTAGAAGGCAAATAATTTGCCTTTACTATATAATAATACTATGTCATATGAGAGAGAGAGAGAGAGAGAGAGGAAAAGAGGTGATTAATTAAGCAACCAAACCTTAGTGTTAGGCCATGTGCTTAGGCATAGAAAAGGTGAGTTTAGGAAATGATTGGTTCCATTTTTATTTAGGGTTTTCATTCAGCTATCAGACAACACATTGACTTTAATTTAATTTCTTTTTAATTTTGGGTGTCTTTAAAAAATGTTTCATCACTAATCATTATTGCTTTTTTCTACTAAACATATCCCTTTCTCATTCATATTAAAGAAATTCATATTGTTTGTATTATTATCATGCTCTTCTATAAATTTTGTTTACTATCTATGTTCTAGAGTCTTGTTTAATAAACAACATATAGTCATCAAACCATTCCGAAAACGTATTCGATAAAAAAATTGAAAAAAAAAAACAGTCGTTTTTTAGCTCAATAATTATCGAACGAGTATCTAAATATATATCGACGTTTGAAATAGTAATACATGTATGTTATCTACTAAAATTTGCAAAATTTTGTATAAAAATGCACTTTATTCGTCATATATAAATTTTAGGGTAAATCACATAATAATATGAAAATATATATTACGTTCAAAATTTTTAAGATTATATTTAGTCTCTACAGTTTTAAATTGACTAGTTAAGTCTTGAGAATTGAATATTCAAGAATATGCACCTCTTATCAATAATAATAATTATCATTTAATGAATTAACTAGGATGTACTTACTCTGACAACGTATCAACCACGATATACCTGTTTGTTTCTAATATATTATACTATTACCAAAATGTGAATGGATCTACCTAATTTCTTATTAAACACTAATTATTTCACGAACTAAAATAAACAAAACAAAAACATAAATTGAAAATACATAAAATATAAGTTAATTAGATGGCATGGTTGTATTGTATAGGACAAATTTGATATTTATGAGAAATGAATTTTAGTTGAAAAGTGATGATTGTTAGTTTAAAAGGTCAACATAGTGAAGCCAAATTGTGCAATCAAATCGGTGGGAATGGGAAACCTTATAACATAGTACAATTTGTTTTTTTTTTAAAAAAACGAAAATAGTTTGCATATTTTAATTAAGAAAACAATAAATAATAATAATAATAATAATAATAATAATAATAATAATAATAATAATAATAATAATATAATGAAAAATAACAAATAAAGACAAAGCATGAACATGTAAACTCAACATCAAAGTCATTGTCAAAACCAACTATTTAATTATCATGGAGCACAAATGGTGAGCACAAATTTATTATAATAAACAAATAAATAACGTATAAAATATAAATATTAATTAACAAATATAATAAAGTAGAATACACGTTTAATAAGTATTATAATAATAATAGTCATTAGATATATTTAAGATTAAATGATAATTGTATTATCATCTTCAATAATTTGGTAATGATAAATTAATGATTATCGCTCCTAATAAATATTTATTAATTACAATTGTCAAATGGTTATTTATTTACAAGGAAAGTAAGATTAGTCTAATAGTAATTAATTTTATTGTACTAAAATAATAATTATTTATTTGTCAAAATGAGTTTAGCGTAGCAAAATTTTTTCTTAAAAATAAAAAGTTGTTTGTTTTTCTATTCAAAATAATATCTATAAAACCTAGTTAATTTTCCTGAGTCAAACCAACCAACATGTACTCGATTATTTTTTTTCTCTAATTAATATATCTGGTAAAAGTTAAAAATTCTAATTTCAAATGTTCATAACTAATTTTGTATTATTATTTAATTAAAAAAAGTATAGAGACTAATCGATCCATTTCATTAAAGGTGTGTTTGCAATACTTTCTCAAGTGTTTTTAATAATCATTTAAAAAGTTTTTAAATTTTATTTTAAACAATTTTTATCAAAAAAGTGTTTAAATAAAAATATTTTTTTAAAAAAAAAAAAATCTTAAGTTAATCCAAACCAGTCCTAACCTTTTGTCTATAATAAATGTTTAAACTATAATTTTATTTGATTATATTCTTACTCTTAATAAATACACAGACTTACCAACAAAAATTTAACTCAACTTACACTTGAATGTATCTGAGGATTAAGAAGCTATAGATTCTAGTTTGTTTACCTACTTATGCTAAAAAAATAAATACAAAGACTTTATCATCGAAATAACAATGACAATTCATGGTCTTTGGCTTATTTTAAATATGTTGATGTGACATCTACTAAAATTAAATAAACCCAACAAAACAAAACTCTTTCCAACATGTTGGTTAGTATTTAATTAATTTAAATTGATGTGACATTTACTAATTAATTAACCCAAAAAAAAAAAGAAAAGAAAAAAAACATTCTCTACCATACCATACTCTTCAAAAATTTGTGATGCCCCAAAAACACATTTTCTCATGCTTCAACTCCTTGAAAGAGTCACAATATAATAATGTAAATACAAAATATTAAAGTTTGTGTCAAAGTCAAAATCAATAAGAGAATTTTTAAGAAATAAAATTTCTAAACTTAGCTTGTTCATTTGTTTATACATTTTGATGCCACTACAAATAATGGATTTTGGAACCAACTTAAATAGACCCTCATTTCACTACAAACTTTATGATTTTGAATGTTTTAATTTTGTTTTTGTAGTGTTTAGATTTTGTATATATTTTATTTTATTTTGTTTTAATTTTTTTTTTTTTTTTTACTAGATCGTTAAACTTTAAAATGCTTTCACTAGATTCCAAAACAGTAAACTTTTGATTTAGTATCTAAACAATCCTTGAAACTTTTAATATAAGAGATCCTTGAATTATCTTATAAATTGTAATTCACAAATCAATTATTAAATCTTGTTAGACAATTCAGAAAATGTCAACATGTCAACGGCATATTTTATTTATTAAGACACAAATATGAAAATTTTAGAAATCTATCAAATTCAAGGACTAATTGAAACAAGTTTATAGACCTATGTCTATTTTTGAAGATCAAGGACCTATTGGACAAACTTAAAAAGGTTAAAAAATTGTTAACTTCTTTTTTTTTTTTTACCTGCAACAAGTTTTGTTGAAGAATTACATATATAAAGAATGAAACTATATAGTTCCTTACAAATATATATATATATATATATATATATATATATATATATATCAATTATCAGATGCAAGATTGAAAAATAACAGCATTTGTTACTAAACTATATAATCAACCTGCAATAATGATCAATATAAAGAAAGCAAAGTCAAGAATCTCATTCAAAAAACTACTAATACAAGTTGAGGGAATGTGTTCCAGAGTTGATTGATCATAGCACCAAAGCTAATACATCAACCAAGGTAGAATTATGCTTATATGACATCCTCTTCAATTACACTTTATTTCTTTTATACTTTGTGACTGGTAGAGTCAAGATAAAGTTCTGCATAGCCTAATAATTCAGCAGCCATAGATACAGCATTATAAATGAACTGTGGCTTGAACTTTATGATGAGCAAAGATTAGCTCAAAGTTTC
Source organism: Cucumis cinereus (assembly GCA_037974625.1). Classification (NCBI taxonomy): domain Eukaryota; kingdom Viridiplantae; phylum Streptophyta; class Magnoliopsida; order Cucurbitales; family Cucurbitaceae; genus Cucumis; species Cucumis cinereus. The sequence goes on from JBBPDJ010000003.1 coordinate 15,734,699, forward strand.
TGATGAATGATAGTTAGTAAATAGCATTGAACCTTGTTCGTGAATAAGGTTGAATCCGAACCAGGGAACAAACAAAGTCCAGAAATGCAGAAGGAAAAAACTAAAAAGGAAAATACAAGATGTAACCGGTGTCATGGGATATATAAGAAAAACCATGAGAAAAGCCATCAAGATGAAAAACTGAATGCATCAATTAGACAGGTTGTTTCATATATGGTCTTAATTTAGACATCTAGAACATTTCAGGCGCTTATTGAGTCATTTTATATGATAATTCAGACTAAATTATCATATAAAATGAGTATGAATTTCATTTCACATCTGCAGTTTCAATAATTTATTGAGATTGATTACTGCATTGTTGACTTGAAGCAATTCTCAACTTGATTCAAAACCATCATCATGCTTTCTCACATTATTGAATGAAAATGGGCCAGACTAATTTATTTGACTTTACACACATATATGTGTAGTTTCATGGATATGGTGATTTGCAAACAAATATCCTATCATCAAGTAACTAGAAAAGACGTTTGCAGTGAGTAATGCGTAGACAAGGATAACTAGAAAAAAGAGTTAATTTGATACACTTTACATTTCGCCCCAACATAAGTATATTTTAGTTTGCAAAAAAAAAAAAAAAAAAGAGCTGGTAACAACTTGATCTAAATAAATAAATAAAAGAAAAAATTGTTGTAAACAACAAAACTGCTGAAAATATTTACAAAATATAACAAATGTTTAAATTCTACCAATGATAGACACTGACAACAACTTGTAAATGACAAAATTATTAGTGTCTATCCTTGATAGAATCTGAAATTTTGATATCTTTTGTAAATATTTTAGTTCATTTTGGTATATTTGAAAATGCCCCTAAAAATAATGATCGGCTATGCTCAACAGATACAATCTATAGACTATAAACTACTAACAATTCAAAAAACTAACTGAAAAAATAGAAGTAACAAACTCTAAGCCTCTGAGAGTGTATGTAAGGAGCACGAAAATATTAAACCCCTATCTTCCAACATCAACATGGCTTACGGAGCTAGAAGTCCTGCAAGTTGCTGCCCACAAAGAGGACTAGGATAAAAGGAAATTTGTCTCCAAGAAAACCAGTACTATCTTGGAGAGATGAATGTGTACCTTAAAAATAACCTCATATTTTTTATTAAATATTCCATATGCACAATTACCTGGTAAACAGATACTTTCACTCGGAATTTTTGAAGACCTGGTGGAACTAAGTAAGCTGAAGTTCTTGTTCTGGGTACAGTGCAATAAATTAGCTGATGCTCATCCTTCGCCAACCATTAGGGCAGACTGGCCTTGCCTTCTTTATTTCCCTACAAGGGGGAAAAACCTAGAGAGTAGGAGACGTTCCTGATTTCCAATTACCAGGATCATCATTATCTCAAACGCCATAAAGTGGCATAAATGCTTTGATGTAGGAATATGCTAGTGCCCCGGAAAAAATGTAGCTGTCCACTCTGTCAAGTAATCCACCTGCATTATTCTCAATTGAGATCCACATAATATAGACAAAACCTTTGTGGAAAACGTTTGCATGCAGTATTGCTTATCCAAAAAACATTTTTCTCAGTAAGACTGAATTCAAGTGCTCCTGGGCCTTCTCAACCTTCTAGGATTAGATGGTGCAGATGGGATTCTTCTAGTTAATATACGAACATTAAGTCACATTTATGTATCAGAAAGAAATTAAAATGTATGTAGTAACAGACCAGAGGCCGATTATAACCAAGAGATATATGGACAAAATACTATCCATGTGAATTGGATTCTACATGCTATACATACTAAAACAACGCCGCTTTGCAGCATACAGGGAAAAAGGAAAAAGAAAGGGAAAAAAAAAAGAAGAAGAGAGAAAAAAACCCTCCATTTGAAGTACGAGTACCAAAAACAGTCCACACAAAGAAAAGGCGGGCAGGCAGCCCCCAAAATGCTCTCCCCCTTCTCCTCCTTTCTCCCTCTCCCTTGGACCAGACTATTTGCTCATGGCAAGTGGATGAGTACTAAGAAGGTTTTAAAGATATCTTTGGGGCCTCTTTTCTTCTTAATCTTTTTATGGCAGACAAAGCATTGGTTAGGAGAACGGATGGGAGAATTTTAAGTGGCCTGGGTTCCAGGCTACAGTTGGGAATTTCCAGTTGAAAGTTGAGAAATGGATAACGATAAGCATAGTATTCCAGATTCGTTGAACGATATGGGAGTTGGATTGTTATCAAGAACTTACCTTTACAATTTTGGGAGGGAATTACTTTTAAAGCCATTGGAGAATATATTGGTCTTCTTGTTACCATTTCTTATTAACCCCTTAATTTTTTCGGATTGCATTGCAGCTTCCATTGAATTAAAGAAGAACTTGTATGGTTTTGTCCATTACGAATTAGAAAAGGGGAAACTTTTTTCGAAGGTTTGAATAAGTTTCTCGTTTGGATTCTCCAGAAACATTACCACAAGATTTCTTTTAAAATGAATTTTTGAATTCCCGGGACTTGATTTGCATCCAAAGTGTCTTGGAAGATGAAAAGCTTTTTCACCAAATTTATTCAATTCAGGCCCCGAAGCAGCTGAAGAAGACCTAGCTAATGCTCTAGATTCCAGCCTATTTAAATGGTTTTGGAAGATAAAAAAAAAAAAAAAAGAATCTCTAACACGTCTCCTTTCTACTGTAGGACTTGAATCAACGGCATTAAAATCAGGCAGTTGATGAAACTTTGATTGGTGGTCAGTTGGAACATTTTCAGACCTCTCTGCGAAAAAAAATATGTGGCCTCTTCGCAAGGAAAAAACCATTGTCCCCTCGCCTTTGTTGTGCAGTAAAGAGAAGATGAAGCATTAATTGATCCAGCCCCAAAGAAGAAACCCTAGCTTCTGGTGATAAAAAAAAACTTATTGGACCCAAACATTTGGATTCGTGAGCTTAGAGGGTGATATTAAAATGTATCAGGCCCCATACTTCTTTCCACAAACCTAAGACCATATGATGAACCAGCCAAGTTGAGTCAAAGCTTTGCTAAAAATACTACTTTAAAACTATATATGGCATTGATATATCAAAATTGTACCACAAAATAATATTTTAAACATCATAGATGTTAACCATGAGAAAATGGAATTTACCATGTCCAGGGATTAAAGATCCAGAATCCTTGACACCAGCATCACGTTTTATCATTGACTCAGTAAGATCACCAAAAACAGAACCCAAAAAGTTCAGAAATCCAAAAGCTATTGCACTGTCCAATAAAACATGCCAAACGCATGTCAGTTACTTTATGGAACTATGATGATCATCAGTTGAATATATAAGTTTCATAATGAGCAATTAGGGTGGAAAACTACATTCAAAGGACTAAAAACATAAAAGTTCATGTTCACTGGGTATATCTAATGCACTTACAAATCCCGAACAAAATCTTGCAAAAAATAGCCTGCATAAGCTTAAAGGCACAAGATAATTTTCAGAACCTAATTGGATGCAACAGAAAGATATGCAAACAGACTGCCATGGTAATTAAGGATATTTAATGGCTTTCTCTTAAATCACTGACTGATCCAAAAGGTTAAGCTAGTGGGTGAAGATAAATTTAACTATACGTTGTATGACACTTTCCCTCACTTGTGGGCTTAAAATATAAAAAAGACTCAACATGTGGAAATCAATATCAATTGGGGAGGAAACAATGTTGTAGGGTTTGGCACAACACTTTCTGAACCAACCTACTCTGGTACCATCTTAAATCACTGATTAACCCAAAAGCTTAAGCTAGTGAGTGAAAGTAAATTTTATTATATATCATCTAACACTTTCCTTTGGACAGTTTGATTCAGATTATCCACAAATGAAAACTTTGTATTAGGCTTTTGAAGGGAATTTGAATTTCTTTTTAGTCCTTCATGGATGACACATGTTTTATTTAATAACTCAAAACCACGCTAAAATTTTAGGGAAATTATCAATTTAGACCCTTAAACTTCAGGAGTGTATCACTGTGAATCACCCATGTGTATTACCTTTGGTGGCCAACTCCGGCATCCACTTTTGAACATCAACTTTGACGATCATCTCCAATGACTAACTCTAACGCCCAACTCAGTCAATTTTATACTTTAAAAAATAAAAAATGAAATAAAAAATAAAAAATAAACAAAAACAAAAAAGATGGCCAGCAAGAATGGAGTACGGCCAAAGAAAAAACAAATATAGAAAATCAAGGTCATAAACTTGATAATTGCAATCGAAGAACTACGTACCTAATCATAGAAGACGGCCAGGAAAGAACTTTTGATAGAATGACAGATGTAGCTATGCAACCACCCAAGCCCATAATAGTTCCCTCCCAAGTCTTTTTTGGACTAACATTTGTAAGTGGGGTCTTACCAAATGCCTGCAGAAAGAGATTTCATTAAGTTGCAAAAATGGTAGTTTTCCGCGCATGTAATATAGTTACATAATATATTTATCAATTTTTTATTAGTTTCTAATGAAAACAATAGTCAAAATGAAAATGAAAAACAGATTATTTTTTGTAGGGCCCAATCCCCGAACAGGGACGGGAAAGGGGAGTGCATCTCGGCCCTGCCCCATCCCGTTTCCATCCCTACACGGCACACATTATGTGAATTAAATTGTTGGTTTTGTGCAATCTAGTAGTGACCCAGCTAATATATCCAAGATTTTTTTTTATTCTGCCAAAGTCAGTTTAATGGCCAAAATAAACTTTTTGTAGACTCCCTTCTTGCAGAGGTATAAACCTCAAGATTAATTGATCTTTATATCTTGCGAGTAGCAAAAACTGATTGTTTCTGCTCACCATACGATGACATGGATTCTACGTCAAAACTCGTGATAGCTACAGATATTCTCTAATCATATATTTGTTATTGTTATATTTATTTTATTTTGTTTCATTATATTTTGAGCTTTAGTCTCTTTTCATTTAACCAATGAAAAGTCTTGTTTCTTTCTATAAAATATATATATTTGGTGAATCTCAACATTCTCCCCTCCCAAAGGGCTCCATAGTCCAACCCTCCGCAATAACTTAGCTATTTACTAGCCTGAAGTTACCGCTACTTACTTCCAAAAGATAATTACATTGAAGAACCATATGCATCATAGAAGATAGAAGAAGAACTTACCTTGCCCCCAAGAAAAGCAAACGTATCAGCTGCGATTATACTGCTCATAGAAATCAAGGTTGCAACAAGGCCAACAGTCCAATGAGTTCGGCCTCCAAGAAGAAATGGCCATCCTGCTCCTATTTCTGCCAAAGAGCATGATCCAGTAAGAAAGTATATCTTCCCCTTAAAATCAATAGAATACATTTTTTTGTCTTCTAGCTCCATCGAAGTTCTTTATGATTAATTGATCCACATCAAATATCAAAGATGATCCACAAGATAAATCAGTGTGCGTTTACTCTTTACTGTTTACAATTTGAAGCCAAAAAAGTAATAGCAAAAATGACTGACCAGTGTTTATGGCTGGAACAGCCAAACCACAACGAAGTTTGACCCAGAAACAAGGAAGATAACCACAGTAAAAAAGCCCAAATATTGCACTGGTCAGTTGAGCAAATCGGGGACTGCCTCTTTGTAGAAGCAAAGTGATTGCGAGAATGAAGGCAGAAAATGTGATAGCAACATCAAGCTGACCAAAGTAACTGCATAAATATAAGAAACGCCAGTAAGAATTTAGTGTTTGTTGCAACTCTACAGATGAAAATTATTATTTTTTTTATAAGAAATCGAGCTTTCATTCAATGATAGATCACAAAGGAATAAAAAAGCCACACACACACACGAAATGAAACAATCCTACTTAGAATGGTCGCACTGAAGTACCAATAACTAGACATTTGATTCAAAGAACTACAAAATCCGGTCAAGATTGATGAAAAACTCCTCTTTTACGAAACAAAAGATGGTGTCATCAACAAACTACAGATGAGACAGAGGTATATTATCCTTCCCCAGGAAACCCTCAACAACATCCTTCTCCACTATACTCTAGAAACAATCCTCCCGAGTGGCTAGAATCCTGTCTCAGAGTTTTCCATTGATGAAAATAGAATACCTAACCATCCAAATGCAGCTATAGATTCACAATCTCAATCTGTTCCCAAAACCTTTGTCTGTCAAGACTCCTTCCAAGAAATCCTGATCCACATATTCTTAAACCTTTTCAAAATCAATTTTAAAAGTAAACCTCTCGCCCTTACTGCTTCAACAATCCTCAATGGCCTCATTGGCCATAAGAGCCTTGTCCAATATTTTCCTACCAACATTGAGGCCCCTTAAAAATCATAAATTGTCCTTGGAAGGACTTTCATAAGCCTGTCCACCAAGACCTTGGTCGTAATTTTATACACACTAGTAATTAATCTAATGGATCTAAAACCCTTGCCCTCTTCAGCCCTTTCTTCTTAGGGACCACAGACCAGACAAACATAAGTTTCATTCATAGTTTTCTCCACAGCTCCTCTTCTATAAAACTCATAAGACACCTTCATAGATTGTAATAGTATTACGAACCCAATTGTCCTAAAAAATGCCTACAAGAAACCATATGGGCCTGAAGATTTTTCTGAGTCAAACCAAAGACTACTCTCATGATCTCTTTTAGAGAAAAAAAGAAGTCCAACATAACTCTATCTTTAGCCAATGTGAGACCAGTCAAGACCCTCAGGAAGGGTTTTGGAGAAATAGCTTGGGCATAAAGAGTAAAGAAAAAAGGGTACCTCCTATTCAACCTATTTATCCTCTTGTGAGGCTCTGCCACCTTTTCCCTCCAGCTGATTGTCTCATTTTTAAACATCTCTCCAAAAATGAACTTTCAAAGACACCCTTTCCCCACTTTGCTTAGAATTTAGAGATCCAGCCTCTCTCATACTATCCAGAATATGCTATGCGACTTAGTAAATTCTGTTTCTTACACTTTAAGTCATCAATAACTTCACAAATTCAAACTTTTAACGATTCCTCTGAATGATGAAGCTTCCCTGGACCTGAAAAAACAAAAACCTTACTATTTTCCTTTGGCCTCCACCACTCACCAAGAAGGTAAAGGAAGACCTAAAGATGGATGAGATAGCCACATGTCTTCAAATCTGAAAGGGGTTAGCCCCTACTTCAGCAATCCATAGTCTAAACATGTCAATCAATGATCAAAGGTGGTCTAATTTGCCATCAAATAGGGATAGTTCCACTACAAGTTAACAATATGTGCAATTCAATTAAGCAGCGGTGTGGTGAGGTGTAGTAAATCAATATCATCTACACTGTCATTCTACCATATTAAAATCAAATAACGAGGATAACCCAAAAGAAAAGTTGATAAGGGGGAAACGTGAATATTATTGAAATCTTCTCCAGCACAAAAAAAAAAAAAAAAAAAAAAAAAAAAGAGTAAAAGATTCAGAATGAAACCGAAAAGCAATTACTGATTATTTTACCATAAAAAGAATTTTATAAATTAGTGAATTAGTAATGATATTGAGACGGAGACTAGTCGTACAAGCTAAGAATGGGCATGAAAGCACAAATAACTGAGCAAATTCGTGAAACATATCGAGGTGGGGGTGTCATTCCTGCAGTGATCCCACGGCTCCTGACCAATTCGAAATACTCTCGTGCACCAACAAAAATACATGCAGCAACAGCCACAGAGAATACCCATCCTCCAGCCAACACTATAATACCACCAGTTATTCCAATGCCAATCCCAAAAATGACCCGTTTCTTCAATTGATTTTTTTTATGTTGATGTTCTGAGATTGGATCCTCTTGAAATGATAACTGTTGACCACCCTCAACCTCCTACAAGATAGCCACTTTCAGTAATTAATTTGATACAAGAAATGCTCACAACATAAACTTGGCTAGCTACAAAAACCATTGTTTGAGCCAAGAACGCAGTTATAAGTATGTGATTAGTACTCTAGTTCACAAAGTGGCAAAAATTCATAAACCTTTTTATTCCCCAAATGTAGTCATCTACTGCTTAGAAAAAGATCCAATTCCAACTGGGCACCAACAGAAAATCATCAATAAACCTTGAATACCTCCAAATTGAATAATAATGCAACGATTTACCCGCAATTGTAACCATTCGTTTCAATGACTAGCACTTTCCTAACTAGATCAATCTTGGACTCCAACTTCCATTAAGCCTCAAACTCCCGCATTGAAACAAGCAAATTAACAAACCAATACCCCTTACCATGTAAAAGCTACCTTCTGCTAGTCAATTTAGCACCAAAATTATCAAAATTTACCCAAAATTCACCCCTTAGAAAAAAAAAACAAACAAGCAAATAAAACAAACTCATATACTGATTGAAACAACTCATATACTGATAGAGAGATAGAACAGCAAAGTACCAATCATACAATCACAGAATCCAACCAAAGTACCTCTTGGGGCTCTTTCCCGTCAATCCGGTCGGGCTCCGCATGTGCCACAGCTACAATGTGGCGTCTGGCCAAACCGCTTCTCTTGTTAATTCTGAGCAGGCCCTTTTGGCCATGTAAGAAGACAAAATGCAAGCGATTAAATTTCAATGAAGATGGAGGGAGAAATGGTTTAAAGGATGAAGGACGCAAAGGGCAGGCGCAGGGAGAAGAGAAAGACACCGGAGCGACCTTGTAACAATCGAAATCCGGAAACGATAAGTTCGTAGTCATGAGAGAATTCCTACAGATGACAATTGGTGGCATCAAATTCGAAATCTGATTTGATAGGTAGAAGAAAAAGCATTCAATTTGGTTGACTATGTTGATACTGTACTATCAGAGAAGGTGTATATCCGTGGAGGGAGACGAGGAAGATGAAGGTGAAGAGAAGATTTGGTCTAAAACGGAGAATGGTACAACTCTATAAAAATTACAATTTTGTTAAATTACAAAAACAACTTGCAATTATATTCTTAAATTTTTTTAATTGTAAAAATAAAAATATTAAAATTATACACTCAAACTTACGTATTAAATTATACAAGTTTGACAGTTTAACTTTTATCATTTGAGTTTAATTTCTACGTATATTTTAAACTTGAGATTTCAATTTTAACATTGGTATAATTTTAAGAACTCAATTTTTACAATTTAACATTTGAGGGTATATTTACAATTATCACCATATTTTAAGTTTGAGTTTTACAATTCTTCCTTATTATTTTTAAGGGTTATTGTTTTGAATGATAAAACTGTTATAAATATTTTTAAATATAGCAAAATATCATTGTCTATAAATAATAAATGATAATAGACATTGTATCAAACATTTATAAATCTAACATTTTACTATATTTATAAATAAGTTGACTCATTTTTTATATATTCGAAAATAACCATATTTTAAAATAGACATTTTATTTTCTTTTCTTTTTTTCATTTGTTAATTATAAATAATTTTAGAGTGAGTGATGCTACTTTGATTTTCAAATTTTAATTTCAATAAATTAAATCATGTTTAAATTCAATTAAAAAATAAAACAAACCATTATAAAACATTTATTCTCAATCAAAAGACCAAATATTCAAAATTCAAATCTATCAAACATAACATAATTGCTTAAAGGTATATGTCTCGATGAATATATGTCTTTTGAAAGCTTGAATGGATGCAATATTTCACTATACATTGATAAATACTTTGACTTGAAACATAAGCGTTTAATTAGAAAATTTCTAGTACCACGTAGTATGTAAAAATTTCTATGTTACATGCATTTATTGTTTGCCACCTAAGCAATTATTAAAAATTGTGTGGTGCCCACACAAATAAATATTTGATAAATTATTTAATGACGTGTTAAATAATCAATAGAGGTAGTATGTATTACTATAGCACTAGACATTTTCCAATATTTGATGCTTTTGGTAGTTCTTTCAACTCTAATGATTATACTTTTATGACAAAACGATGAGTTCATGATTAGTATGAATTTGAGTTGACTTTATGGTTGTGATTTGTTTAAGCTTCGATTGAGGTGGTTAACACTATATTGTATCCTTCTCTTATGATTCGGGTGACCCCTTTTTTCCTTATCAATATGTCTTGCAACATAATCATCCCACACTATCCCTAATGTGTTACTATAAGCTAGTGAGATAATAACGTGGACTTACTTACATATTATAAATTTCAAGTATACAAACTTAATTAATTAAACTCATTGATCAAAACTTTTATTCACTAGTTATAGGTCACTCTAGTATAAACCTTGACTTGACTTTTATGCCATATAAAACAAGTTATGTTTATAAGTATTAGACTATTAATTATTTCATGCAACTCAATCCTTCCCCAAAGTTGTTTGTGTTTACAATTATTCAATTAAAAGTTTGCTTTAACTTTAGTAATTACATCTTGTATTATTGATCTTCTAATAAATAAACATTAATTAGGTTTATTATCCAACCATAAACTAAGTTTTTGATATCAGATTAGTGAAAGGATTGGCTCCATTATTCAAATTTTGAAACCTTTCCTTAAAAGAAAACTATTTATCAATTTATCATTATGATACTTATACGATCCTCTACTTCCTAATACTTAGTTGAGTCTAAAAAATGACAGACTTATTTAATGGGCTATGCATATCACGGACATTCATGTTTGAGAATACTAACTAAGCACCTCATATCATCATGTAGTAGATGGAACTTGGACGAAAATTGGAGATCAAATATTGCAAGTAACAATTATATGTTATAGATACGTGTAACTTGTAGCTTGGTGGTAATAATAAAATAATCTAGACCTTGTTGGTTAACATTTTTTTTTTCTTTTAATCATGCTTTGTTTTCACAAAATTTGTAAGTTTTAATCAAAATTTTTAAAATAAAAATTAAGTTTTCAAAAAATGAAATTTTTAGTTTCAAAATTTTGTTTGATTTTTCGAAACATATGTTTAGAATTTAGGAAATAAAGCAAATATATATTTAATAGAAAATTAAAAACAAAATAGTTATTCAACAAGACATATCAAAGGAATTAAATTGGTTTAATTAAGATTATAAATAAATAAAGATATTAATTATTGTTTATAAAGGTTAATAGTTTGATACTTTTCCACTCCTACCATTTATTTAAAGATAACAAAAAAAACAAGAATTCTCCCAAATTCCATTAATGTGTGTATGTGTAGCTTTTGAATTTCAAAGTTCAATTTCCTCAACATGTGACAATATATGTTGTACCTTTCCATCTCCAATCAATAATGTTTTCTAAGTAGTGTTCATCAATTACTCAAAACACAAAAAAAAAAAAAAATAAATAAATAATAAAGAGGATATAATAATAATGGGTCTCTTGTCTTATACATTAGGTGGCATTTATTTCTCTTCCAAATTTTGCATTGACAAAGGAGAAAGAAAAAGACATGTGAATGTGTTTCAAATTTTTGTTCAAAGTCTTCAACTTTTAAGTACTTATCCAAAACATATACCCTATCTATTTATCCCTAGGGCACCTGCCCTAATATATCACTTTCTTAATTCAAACATCCTATTCTTTCTTATGCTTCTTTCTTCATTCACAACCTCTCAATAATTTAAGATGGTAAATGAATTGATTTAATTACGATATAAATACTTCGATAAATATAAAATTTTATATCAAACTTAATTGACAATAAGATGTGAGAGTAATTCATGTCTATTTATAAAGATTTTCAAATCTCCATCTGATTCTCAACTGTAAAGAAAAATGTGTGAAATGTTTTGTCACAGTGTGAAAAAGAAATTTATGGATATTGAATATGAAGATAGAGTAAATATATGTATATATATGTATGTATGTATATTGATTTTGTCCCTGCAGGCTTATGTCAATAAAAAGGAATTAAATATATATGTTTAAAAAAAAACTAAAGAAATTAAGTATAAAGTGACCTTCCAAGATGGCCTTAATTTTTTAATAAGAAAATTCCTTTTAAATAGTTGATGTCCTTTAACAAGAAAGTGTTTTTAGAGAAGTTTGGGAAAAGAAATATATGGGTCTCCAAATTGGTAAAACCCTAATACCAAATCAAAAGAGCTTTTTTCTTTTTTTCATATTATACAAAAATGTTTTTTCTTTCTAAAAATATTAGGGCACTAACATGGTAAAATAATTACTTTCAATATTTAAATTGAAAAAGAAGTATAGTAGAAATAGTAGTATATAATAGGGTAATTATGAATAATAATAATAATAATAATAATAATAATAATAATAATAATAATAATAAAGAACAAAGTATGTTCAAATTTGAACAACCATGACACAACTCTTGAATATCCATGTCATGTGACAAATGAAGCTTTCAATTTCGAATTAGTATTTCTTTTTTTAGACGAAATGGAAGTCAACTTTGAGGATCTAATTAATGATATAATGTAGTTTTTTTTTTTTTTTTATCAAGTTACGAATTTAAGTTCATGAGTTTTAATAGCGGTGGTACTCATTTAATTACTATCATTTTGAGTAGTTTAGGGTTGTGATTTGATTTGATTTTTGTTTTAATTTTGTCTCTAAGTTTTATTGAAATCCTCTCTCTCTATCTCTACCATTTCTAGTTTGCAACAAACAACATTGGAATGATGACAACACTATTGAGACTTCGATTGGCAGGAGAGGGAAGGAGAGAGATCGATATTTTTTTTATTTTTAATACTCTCTAAATGTTGGAATAACGAAATAAAGAAAAATGACAAATAAATTCAACAAACATGTGAAAATATTATCTTATTTCTCTCCCTCTACGGGCATATAATAAAGTTGTTTAAAAAATTATTAACAACAAAGTCCAGAAAATATACTAGTTATCGTCTTAAACTTAAGACAACGTCCAAAACTAATGCAATCACAAGTTCAACATAGATTATAATTCCCTCACAATGGCTACTCGAAAGAAGTTCAACAAAGTGGACTACTTGACTCTTACATACATCATAAACTTCTCAAACTTTCATATAGAAAGAACGTTCAAATAATATGAAACTTATTTGGCACTCCTGTTATACTAAAAATTTGTCAAAAATCTCCAAATATGCACACGTAAACAAGGTAAAAAGACTGTTTAATTTGGACAACCAAAAAACCTAAAATCTTCCGAGAATGAAAAATTGCATAGTATCTTATAGAAAATCAAACAACGAGGCTAAACAATGATTTTTCAGCTTTTTTTTTTTGGTTATTTTTGTCACAAATTTATGATAGATTGACTTAAAATAATAATAATAATAATAACAACAACAATAGTGATCTTATGCAAGATGAAAATGAGGTTTTTAAAACTAGAGTAATACTATGTAACAAAAACATGTGAATGTTACTTGGCATTTGCATATACACAATATTTTTTACTAAAAATTGATCAGGGACTAACATAGTAAATAATTTACTGTAAACACTAGCATTGCAAAAAAGAAAAACAATATATAAATAGCATAGAAAAAATATAGTAATATATATAAAAGGGAAAGTACCAATTATAATGAAAGATGCAACAACATATGTTCATTTTTGGATAACCAATGACAACTCCTGAATCCATATCATGAGACCTCAATTTCAATTTCACTTTTTTTTTTCAAAAAGAAAAGAAAAAAAATTAAATAAATAGTTGACTTGGTCCACTTAAACTCAATTTTTTTTTTTTAAAAAAAACTCAAATGGTGAATTAAATATAATGTAATTGTTTTCTTTTTTTTTGGATAAATTACTAATACAAATCAATAAATTTAATTTTTTTCTAGTTTAATTAGTTTTCGAACTTGTTCTAAAAAACGGTTTTTTTTTTTACTTTTTAGTTGTTAATTTATATTTATTTATTTTCAAATACTTAATAGGTCCGAACTTTTAAGTTGGTTTTTAATTTGAATTTCATATTTTCGTCTTTGACGATTTAATTTTGAATCTTATAAGTCGTCTTTTACCAATTAAACATGAAGTAAAAAGGATTGGAAATTTTGAGTCTCATTAAACATGAAATAAAATTTGTCTAATATATCATTTTTTTTTTAAAAAAAAATTGAAACTTTTTAAAAAATTGAGGGTAGTGTTTTATATGTTACCTAACGAGTAATACCAAATCAGAAAGAAGAAAAGAAAAAAGTTAATGGGGGGAAAAGGTTAAAATGGAAAGCAACCAAGTTAAAAATAATATATATATATATATATATATTTTTACTTTTTTACCACAAGCCGTAAATAGTACAAAAATAAAAACAAACACCATTATGTTTTTCTTTCTTTTTGTTTTCCCTCACCACAGTTCCCACAAACTCAATCGTCTCTCTCAGGTCAGATTGCTCTAACACTTCAAATTATTACCAACTCTTTTTATTTTTGTATTTTTTTTAAATTAACCAAAGGATAAAATTAGGACAATCCCTCCTCTATTTTTCTCTCTCACTCTTCAAATGGCAACTTAGGTTTTTTTTTTTTTTTTTTTTTGGGATCTGCAATTTTTTTGTAGACTGATTTTGTTAATTTTGCTATGTTTTTTTTTTTTTTTAATTATTTCTCCGACATTTCAGGTACTTTCTAAGACTTGAAATCGTTTCTCTTAGAAAGTAGAGCCTCAAAATATATAAGAAAAAAAAGATGTTGGATTATGAATGGGGATCAACAAACCCGACGCCGATCATTCTCTCCGCTGAAGAATCTGAACCTGTTTTCAACTCTGACCCATCTCACTCTCACAACTTTCCCACTTTCGTAGACGTCCATCATCACAACACATTCCTTACTCCTCCGCCGCCTCCACCGTCGTCAACGCCGGCCTTCACCTCTCACGTAGGCGGCTTCTACGACCACCCACACACCTACACTATGGGTACTTCTTCATCTAATCATTATAATAGTGTGACCGGTGGTGGAGGGGAGTTTATGGTGGTGCCGAAGAGTGAGGATGTTTGTGGGAGTATAGCGGCGGCGGCGCCGGTGGAATTTGCGGCGAGGATTGGGTTGAATTTGGGAGGAAGGACGTATTTCTCGTCGGAGGAAGAGGATTTTGTGAACCGGCTGTACCGGAGGACGAGAACCGGCGGCGAAATGGGTGGTTCCGGGAATTGGACGGTCCGGTGTCAAGCGGAGGGGTGTAATGCGGATCTGAGTCAAGCCAAGCATTACCACCGACGACATAAGGTTTGTGAGTTTCATTCTAAAGCTTCCACTGTCATCACCGCCGGGTTGACTCAGAGGTTCTGTCAACAATGCAGCAGGTTCCTTCCTCTCTCTTTTGTTATGAATTTCCTAAAATACCCTTGGTCAATGTCATGTTTCTCGATCTCGTTCTGATTTATTATTTAAGGTGCTTGTCACAACGTGGGGTAGACAAGTATTAAAACTTTCTAGTACAACAAAAGTAGAGATAGATGATTGAACCTTTCTACTCTATAGAAAAAAAAAATTACCTAGATTACTTTTGAGCTAAACTCAGCTTACAAAAATATTAAGTTTTACTCCTATTCTATATTTATGATATAGTCATTCGTGTAATTGTTTGATGCATGTTCCATTAGTGTCCACTATATATACAACATATTTATATACATAGTAGATACATAATTGAACTAATTAATCCAGAAACAAAAGTAGTTGAAGTCACTGTGTGTATATCTAGAAACACGAAATGCAATATAAACAAGATACCAAATAGACTTTCAAGAGATAGTCTACCAACTTCAAATAAGTGAGGTGAGATACTATTTGAGGCTTTTAATTATAATATAGTTGGCATTTTCAACCACTATAACATATAATTAACTACAATGTAGTATTTCAAACTCCTACCGTTTTTATTATTTGTTATTACTTATCATCTCTATTTAAATTTTGAGTAAAAGACTCTGCATTTCAAATAGATACTATAATAATCAACTCAATATCATAAAATTTGAAACTCGGACTAATAAACAACTTGTTTAATTTGAAGAGAGCTAACCAACGAAGATAAGAATATAAATTTTGATAGGACATAGGTTTTCAATTATTTAAAGGCTTCACCCACTAGTAACTAAAATTGAATGTTTTTGTTTCCATACATAGTATCCTGTTTGGAGAGGACATCCTAAGCAAAAGTGTAAATGACGTAAATACCCTCCATTGAGGCCAATGATTTGGTTAGGTTAGCCATATTCGTGGAGTACAAATGTAAATCCCGAGGGTAAGTCCGTCCGTGACAAAAGAAAGTGAGTGTAGTTTTGAGGTTTGACGGTGGGTCTACATGACCCCCTCTCACAAAAGCCCTAGAGCAGCTTTCCTTAGATGGGTGCAAATCTTACTGAAATACCCAAAATACCCCCACTCCCCCCCCCCCCCCTTTTTTTTTATTTTTTTTATCATCAAGACAATGATTGCCCTTTCCGTACAAAAGGAAAATCTCAAGGGCATTTGCGTCCGTAAATGCCGACAACCCTTTCAAGAGAATAGTTCATTGAACTTGGTATTTTCGTACCCCTTTTGTTTGGTAGATAGAGGCTTCTTTCATTCATTAACCTCTTCTATTGGAATTCGAACTATAGATTTCTTTATGTTTTGATTTTTATTTTAGCAAATTGTCGATTTTAATTTTATTGCTCATCGTTTAGTTTCTCATATCTACACATTTTCATATTATGCTTTGTGGCATAAACCTCGTTCAAATTCTACTTGTTTTTGAGCTCTTTTGTGTTCATTTGTTGTATAAAAAAAATCCAATTTTATTGAACCTCGCGACAAAATTACCCTTTCATTATTTAAAATTCAACATGAGTAATACATGCACGTACGTTCTTATCACACACATGCAAAAGAAACAAAATATTTTTTTAAAAAAAAACTTAAATGCATCTAGAATGTTTGTGATGACTTAATGATACATAAAGAAGAGTGCATTCACGCATTGTTCAATATTTTTAAAAAACAGTATGTAAGAAGATTTTGCATTGTAAAAAGCTTAGATGGGTGTAGCCGTTTAAGTATTTTTCATACAATATAGTATAGTTATAACTATTACAGTTATGTTGTTACATTTACCATATTTAGTGAAAATGAGTTTTTTCTTAGTGGTTTTAAATTTTTTTGGGCAAGTATTTTTGTATTGGTTGTAGGTTTCATGTAGTAGGGGAGTTTGATAATGGAAAACGGAGTTGTCGGAAAAGGTTGGCAGATCACAACCGTCGACGGAGAAAGACTCAACAGTCTCATCATCAAGGATCCCCCAACTCATCGCAACTGCTTCAAACTACCACTTCTTCTTCAACTCATTCTGCTGCCACCAGTAAGTGCCTAATTCATCACTTCTTTTATAGTTGAGTTGGGTTAACTCAAGAACAAAAAATTATTCAATCCAAGACCCAATACTACCCGATAAAGATAGAAAAAAATTTAACCCCAGCTCAACTTAAAAACAAGACTATAATCCAACCAAATCTTTTTATAGTATGGATTGTGTAGTTCGAGTTGTTTAGGTTTTTAGGTTATTTGAACGCTCCTATCTATAAGATTGCAAAATCCTCTTCAAGGGATAAAATGAACATAGTTCAATGGTAATAATTTAAACGTATCCTCATTCTCTTGAAGTCAAAAAGGTTTGAATCTCTCAATGATTTTTTTATTCATAAATATAAAATACAGTTAATTAGTTATGCGGATTTGAAGATTATAATATGAGAGGTTGGATATTGTATCCTAGGTTAATACTTAATAGGTTGCTCTACTTTCTGGAAGTCACTAAATGTCTAATCACAAAGTATAATTTTCTTGTTTTGCAATGGAAAAGATGCATTTGACCATGACTGCTATAATTTGGATCTAATTTTAATTAATGAAATTGAGTATTTGTAGGATCAACAATGGAGTCAACAGGACAATCAGTGTGGTCAGTAACTGTGGCAGTGTCTCCGACGAGAATGTCATTGGACTGCCTTAACCAACGTCCATATTAAATCTATAATATAGTCTTCTCAATGACTGTGAAGAGACCACATGGCAAAAGAACAGAATTTGATTAGGAAATAACATAGAGAGGAATATCATATATGATTTAGATGTGTATTGTGTGTAGACAGTCGTTATTAACTAATTAACCTTCTATATGTTAGTTGTAACTAGATTTTCGTTTTCTAATCATATTTAATCTATAACTTAACATTAAACTTATGATATTTTCGATCTAATTTATTAAATTTATAGAAGTAATAATTTAGTTTCTAAACATTATAACGATCTACTTTTTATATTTTAAAATTTGATAATGACTTATGGAGTGTTTGATGCAAAGGAGTTGATTATTATAATCCTAAATTATTATAGTTACGTCATAATTAATAATTTGTTTTGATGATGTATGTTATTTTAATTTAAGTTGTAATAACATGTGTTTTTGTTATTTTTGATATGATCAACCTTGTAAACTTATTATTTGTATTTTCACTAATAATAAGTTAGAAGTTAGTTTTATTGTTTGTAGTTTTATTCTTTCTATAACATGTTAAACAAGGGTTTAACATGTTATTTAGTTAATTACTAATTATTTAGATGTTCTATATTTTGTCATTTTACTAAAATCTACAACGTGCGATACTCATGTTTTGAAAGGCTATCTAAAGACGGACCGTTAGGTTGTATATAAAACATTAATGTGGAATGAGATTTTTCATGGGTTGATAATGGAGATTCATCGTCATCATTTTTCAATTTTTGATCTAGTGGTATTCTTTGGACATTCATGTAACATCAATCAACTTGCTTGTGAAATGTTCGAATGTAGAGCAACAACCTAAGGTCTTCAATCAGAAGATTAGAACATTCCTAACTTTTTTGTCACATGGTTATAGTTTATGTAACAATGGATGAAATTGATTTTTCTTTTGACAATATATGAGGTGAGAGAATCATCAATTGCGACTTTGATTGATTTTAGTATATTCACGTTCATTATATTCGTTATTTACTTTTAAACTTGATTTATGTTGGGTGTGTCATAGGGCTAAAAACGTATTGAGTTTGGCAAATGAAAATCAATCAAATCGAAGATTAATACATCTTAAGTATTGTATCCTAGGTTAATACTTAATAGGTTAATACATATTAAGTATTGTATCCTAGGTTAATACTTAATATGTGCATCATAAGATGCATCCAATCATTACTCTTACGAACCTATCTTATAAACGTAAACTCAACCATCGATCAACCAAAAATAGGTACAGGTTATTGGTTCTTCCCATCATTTTTTGCCACAAACTAACACCCACGGGCTGATGAATAATGCCCTAGCTACTATATAGTATTTGTATTGAATTAATTTAAAACTCTAAAGGTGTATTTTGTAGTGATTTTAAGATGGTGAAAATCACTTTTGCTTCAAATAATTGTGTTTGATATGAACTAAAATTGATTCTAGAAAAATACAAAATTAGGTGATAGATGATTTTTGTTTAGTGATTGATTATGAGTCACACCAAAAATGATTATCTAATTCAACTTTCAAAAGATGATTTGTCATTAATTTATTAATAAAACAAATAATTATATATGTTTTGAATTTTCTTTCATTATCTATATATATAAACAGATATTAACAATGTATATAATAATTTAACAATAAAATAAATAGAATAGATTTTTACGTACCATAATTATTTAATTAATAATTATTTCTCAAATACAAAAATACTATCACTAATAGTGTAACTCTAAATTAACTAATTTTTGGAACCAAACATAATAATTAAAATTCAATTTTAAATATGTGAAAATCAATTTTAGAGATTGATACCAAATATAAATTTGATCGTTTAAAAAATTAATGGTAGCTAAATCTCTTTCTCTAAAATCACTACCTCAACTATGATTCACCCTCACACGTACTCTAAAATTTAGGGCTACAAATGGAATTTTCACAGAGAAAGAAAGTTGATCAATTAACCAAAAGTTTAGATGGAAACAAACACTAAGTTCATATTTCTCCAATAAAAGAAAGTAAACTTAACAACACACAAATGCAAATAGAAAGTGCAGAAACATAAAATTCTCTCCACTATGCTTATTTATTACATAATATATCATGTGGAGTTTCACAATATTAATAATAAAATAACAAAGTCTTTCCTTGCCACCTTAGCTTAGCTTCTTCTCTTCAACTTCATAGTTGTAACTGTAGCAATTAAGGCCAGTGTATATCCCATCATCACGTTCTTCAATCTTCACGGTTCCATCACAGTAAGTATCTCTTTGCATGTACGAGAAGGGGATGTCACACTTAGCCTTGGTGGCTATCAAACTCACTTTCACGTAAGTATTTGGTGGCACGATGGTCTCGTACGATGACTCTTTGGACGTCTTCTTGGTCAAAGTTTCTCCCCAAGAATATGACCCCGAAAGCTCTCCAGAGACACTAATTCCTGCAGATGTAATTAATGGAATCCCACCAGTAAAGTTTAATCCAAAACCAAGTTTCATCTCAAGTGTATTGTCCCAAGTATTAGTTACTTCATCAGTATAAGGGAGAACCAAGGCTTGAGTAAGCTCTCCAGATGTGTCATTTGTAGCATCTTGAGTGGCTGCAACTTCAATTGTCTCCCCATATATTCTGCTATCGTTAAGCCTAAGCTTAACATTATATATTGACCTTGATGCCACAAACTCTGATATCTCCATTTCACAATAATTATTAATGGTAGTCTCTTGAGCTGCAAGGCAACTTTCTTTGTAGTCAAGAATAAGTCTCTTAACAAATAATTGAACACCCACATTCTTAAGGGCTATCACATTATCGGTAACTTTTACAGGAGTAAACAAAGTTAACTCATCATTACTACTTGTATCAGTTGAATAAGCCCAAATCCAAGTAATAGAATTCTTCCAAAATTTACCCCAATATAATGACTTAATTCTAACATTCCCATCATTCAATCGAAATACCTCATGTCCTACTTCATATGCTGATGGATCAGAACCTCCAAACTGCAGATATTCATGCCCATCTTGTGGATGACCTTGAAGATACAAGTCGTTGTCGCCCTTGAACACGATATATTTTGGCAAAATCACCAAAGATTCCCAGTCGATGACCGTATGATTGGGAGGAAAATCACTTCCATTTGTTCCTAGGCTCAAGTGATCATCCAGGTTTATAACGACAGGAAAGCCAGTGCCTACGTGGGTGATTACGCATTCTTCGTTCTCCTGCACGACCTTGAACAAAGTAGAGGTAGCATCAGTTTCAGTTTCGTTTGGCTGGGAAGCTGTAGCAATAATCAGTGTCAAACTGGTTCCTGTTTCAGGCCTCCAGTACTTACTGTTGTAGCAACATCTTATGTTAAAAAGATGAACTTCTCCATTGGATGCAGGCTCCAAGGCAAATTTGTTACGAGAAGCGATTAAGTCTTCTGAGGTATATTTCAAAATACTTTTATCGTCTGAGTACTCCAGGTAACTTCCGTTTATTAGTGACCTGAAGCCACCAAACCTTGGGAGTGCCATCTTTCTTTATTAGTATTTCTTTTTGCTATATTGTAGTTGGTTTGTTGCTTCCATTGTCCTCCATTTCTTATATAGATAATGAATCCATGTTCTTTAGGATAGGGTTTGAATTGTGTGGTGATTTATTGTTTATCCTCTCATCTATTTCTTTTTAGTCCAATTTTTAATCACATCCTCAAATTAAACCAATTCACAATGAGAAAAGTAACGCGTCTATTTTATAAGAAGTATATACGAATGTCTTTGATTTTTTCAATGTGAGATTATATTCTTAATTAACATCTCAACAACCATATACACTTTGATGCTTACGTTAAAAAGGTGAATAAGTATAATTTAATTTCACATATAAGAATTATTTGGTATAATTTCATTTCAAATTACACTAATTTCATTTCAAATTACACTAATTTCACTTCTTCTTTTTTTTTTCATAATTGAGGAGAGAAAGATTGTGTTTTGTTTCTTTTACTATCAAATACTAGTTGGGAACGTATCCTAACTAAAAGGTGATCAATCTTTCTCTCTGTATATAACTCACATGGGGAGTAAGATAAAGATGCTTATGGGGCGAAGCCCCCTATTTCAATCCCTCATTATTTTACTATAATTTAAATTGTGCTTTCATAAAGTATATCAATTTACATCCTTCGCTCACGTGACGTTTAATTATGTTAAAATCATTACAAATCATCTAAATAGATTTTGAAGAATGACTAAGGATGTTTTAACTTTTAGGGGGAAAGGTTTGGGCACAATGTTCTTGGAATTTCTGTCAATAATAATAAATGTTGGGACCATCCTAATGAAAGAAGAGATAATCAATCATACTCCATATAACCACGTGGTAGAAAGCTAGGGACCGTGCTCATATGGGACCAAGCACATATTTTAAACCCTTCACGAAAATTTTCGTCTAGTTTCATGAGAATATATGAGAAGAAATCCATGTGACACAAAAGAATTCTCGCCATATATGATACACTCAATAAATAATACATACATCATTAGTTTCGGTTATATATATATATATATATATGACAAGAAGACAAAGTGGTCATATATCTTAGGATAGATCTAGAATGAACGATGAGCATTCACGTGTTTAAAACAATACAAACAAATCTTAATCATTTTGAGTTTAAGAACAACATGTAAAAAAATGGAAATGGAATGTAGTAGAAACAATAAGTGGGGTGTTGAATGATTTATATCGCATAATGCAAGTGTACAATGTATGTCAAATATTAATATAACAGTATGAGTGAAAATAATTGTATTAGAATTTGTGTTCTCGTTTACTTGAATACTATGTGACAATATATAAATTTGTTATTATGATAAAGCTAATTATTTGATAAAAATGTACAAAATTAACATTTAACATCATGAAATTATTATTATTAATACTCATGTCATAGTTTTTCCTATCCTTCAAATTGTTGTAGGTTTTGCATTTGTGATATTTTATGGATAACAATTCTTTTTTTTAAAAAGTAAAGTAAAATAAAACAACCTAACTTCAAAATCTAGATTCAATCAAAATGTAAAAATGTTATTTTCAAAATTATCACAAAATTCAAAAACAGTTTTCAGAAACATAAATTTAGATGTCTGTTATACACATATTTAATGAATAAAAAAAAAAACAGATTGCCAACCAAATAAGACTTTACGAGTCCATGTTTGTCTTTTAACTTTACAATAATTTGACTCAAACTTTAGTAAATGCATCGATTTAATATTCTATTAGTTTCATTCCATACACCTTGATTCATTAATTTTTGTCTTACTTTTAAGAAAGCTTACACACTGTGATAATTATACACCTTTGATTAAATCAAATCTTAATCAATGATTTAAAGTTGTTACGCTTACAAAATTTGAAATTCTAATCGATTAAAACATTATTAATTTAGAGTTTAAATTTATTCAATCTTAAAAGTTAAGTTAGGATACAAATTTATATAAAGAGGCTAAATACTACTGTAAGTCACATTCACAGTAAGTTTTGTTTGAGTGGATCCAATATTTAAGATAGGTATTGAATGAATGGTAAGCATTCACGTGTCTAAAAATACACAACTTTACCTTCAAAATGTAGTATCCTTATTAGAATTATGCTATTAAGAAATCGACAATCAAAGATAAACAAAAAACGTAAACATTAGAAAATCGACACAAAGTTTTCATTAACAGCGTTGTCCACGAGCAAAGAGAGAGAGAGAGCAATTCATTAGTATAGAGAAAACATCATATTACAAAGTCAGAAACGGGAGTAGAGTTAAAGAGTTTACATGACATACTTCTCTAAACCTCTAGAACCAAAATCATAATTATGTAAAAAAAAAAAAACATAAATATGAATGCAAATTAGGTTGAACGATTATACCGTTGTGCTTTGATCGTTCGAGTGAGTTAAATAACAAATTCAAGAAATTTATAACACGTAAAATATATATTAAGCACTCAATTTAACTCAACCTAGCAAGTTAACTCAACTTTTTGCAATAATTATTTGACAAGAGATAAGATGAACATGTTTGGTATAATTTATTACACATCACTAATATAATTTCAATACCTTCCAAAGTTTCTTTTCGTACAAAAAAAGCAACACGTGAGTAAAAGAATCTTTAGAAGTAAGTTATAATTACATCAACATCAACGTGAGGTGTTAGATAAAAGCTAATTGAAAATTAGCCACAAGGGTCACAATCTATTTGTGATAGGTATTAGATAGATACAAATAATAGTTTATCGTGTTATCTGGATCGATCATAATAAATTGTAATATTTTCCAATATTTTATTTTACTATGTTTGAAACTAGATTATACAATAATTAATTTCAAAATCAAACTGGTACTACAACTATAATTTAGGAGTATAAATTGAACATTTTCGGCCAATACTTTGATTGGAAGTGATTATTAGCCTATATGTCTTTGCCTTTTTTCTATACTCTAGATTTACAATATCTTATTTATATTATGCCAACATCTCAAATATGTAGATTTAAATTTAAAATTCAAAGGATGAAGTTAAATTGAAAATTTAAAAATTACTTAAACCCAGCTAATTAAACCTAACTCAATCTTAAAATACATTTTACTACGAGGGATTTCATTCCAAAGCATTAATTTCATTACCTTTCATAATTGGGATCAACCATATATATTATAAGAACACGTGATTAATCTTACTATATAACCATATTTTGGGTATAACATTAAGATTAACATATTCATTACCTCACTATTTCAACCTTCATTCTTCAAAGAAAACTTTCGTTTAGTTTTGAAGGGATAGGATCGGGAGAAGAATTTTCGACAAATTTTTATCTACTTTAATTCTACTTCATCATTTTTTCTTCCCATCTCTAATTATTCAATAAAATATACAAAATTAACGTTCAACATTTTGAAATTCTAATTGATTATATAATTATTAATTTGAAGTTTAAATTTATTCAATCTCAATTTATTTAATGTCGCTAAATACTACTATCACTCATATTTACAATGAGTTTTGTTTCGGTAGGGTTCAATATCTTAAGATAGGCATTGAATGAACGACAAACATTTACATGTCTGAAAATACAAACTCTTATCTTCAATAAGTAGTGTCCTATGAGAACGGTACCGTATTAAGAAATCGATAATCTAAGATAAACAAAAAAACGTAAACATTAGAGAATTAACACAAAGGTTTACATGGTTCACTAATAGTATATATATTAGCTATATGTCCATGAGCAAAGAGAGAGAGCATTTTGTTATTATAGAGTCAAAGGCAGTTAGTAGAATTAGAGAATTTATATCACACATTTCCTTAAACCATAGAACTAAAATCATAAAAATTGTAATTTACATAAATATGAATACAATTAGTTTCAACAGTCATGCCCTTGGTCCTTGGACATTCGAGCAGGTCAGAGAACAAATTTAAAAGATTCAACACTATAATATGAATACAAATTAGGTTCAACGGTTACACCCTCGTGCTTTGGTCGTTCGAGTGGGTTAAATAATAGATTCAAGAGATTTCTAACACATAAAATATATAATATATAGTAAGCACTCAATTTAACTCAACTTATAAGGTTAAGTCAACTTTTTTGCAATAATTATTTTTTATAAGAGATAAGATGAATATGTTTGATATAATTTATTACACATCACTAATATAAATCTCAATACCTTCTAAAGTTTCCTTTCGTACAAAAAAAATGTCCAAACAACATTGAGAACCATCTTATGCAAAAACAATATTAGGACCATCATTCAACCAGATGTGGTCAATTTTATTTAGCAACACGTGAGTAAAAGAATCTTTAAAAGTAAGTTATAATAACAATTGATATCCCACACAGATCATTGTGGGACCTTGGTATTTTATTTATAGGTAAGATTATAATCATGGTATTAAATTTTCATCGACATGTTGACGTTTTCATGGATATTTCACAATTCTATGGATTATATCGACATTATATAAACACGAGAGATAAATTAAATCGATATTTCAATTATATTGTAAGGAATTTTATTAAACATAAGAATAGGTAACAAAAATTATCCATCGAACAACATTTTATCGATATTTCTATTAAATTATCTAGATATTGACATTTTCAATGACAATAGCATCAACATCAACATGAGGTGTTAGATAAAAACTAATCGGGAAGTATACATTTTAAAGAATGACTAAGGGTGTCTTTAACTTTAGGGAGAAAGGTTTAGGCATAATGTTTTTGGAATTTCTGTAATAATTACAAATAATTGGAGAGAGAAATAATAAATGTCATTTTAATGTCAAATATTTACAAATAATGTTGGGACCATCGTAATGAAAGAAGGGTCAATCAATCTTACTCTATATAACCAAGTGGTACAAAGATAGGGACCATGTTCATATGGGACCAAGTGCTTATTTCATCTCTTTATCATGATTTTTTTCGTCTAGTTTCATGAAAATATATGAGAAGAAATTCACGACAAAAGAGAATTTTGCGATATATGATGAGTGTATGTATGTATGTATCTATATATATATATATATATATATATATATTATAAGAAATCACAAGAAAACAGAGTGGTCCTATATTTTAGGATAGACCTAGAATGAACGATGAGCATTCACATGTCTAAAACAATACAAACGAATCTTAATCATTTTGAGTTTGAGAACGACATGTACAAATATGAAAATGGAATATAGTAGAAACAATAAGTAGGGTGCTGAATGATTTATATCGCATAATGCAAGTGTAAAATGTATGTCAAATATTTCATACAACGGTATGAGTGAAGAATATTATCTTAGGATTTGTGTTCTCATTTACTTTGAACACTATGTGACAATTTAGAAATTTGTACATATATTTAACATGTAATTATGATTAAGCTAATCTTTCGATAAAAATGTACAAAATTAACATTTAAATTTGTAATTCTAATTAATTAAAAAATTATTAATCTGAAGTTTAAATTTATTCAATCTTAAAAGTTAATTTATATAAAGTGGTTAAATACTTCTGTAAGTCACGTTCACAATGAGTTTTGTTTTAGTGGGTCCAACATTTTAAGATAGACATTGAATGAATGATAAGCATTCACATGTCTAAAAATACACAACCTTACTTTCAAAATGTAGTATCCTTACGAGAACCATACCATTAAGAAATCAACAATCAAAGATAAACAAAGAACGCAAACATTAGAAATTCGACACAAAGTTTTACATGGTTCACTAACAACGTTGTCCACGAGCAAAGAGAGGGAGAGCAATTCATTAGTATAGAGAAAATATTAGATTACATAGTGAGTCGGTAGTAGAGTTAAAGATCAGTTTATGTAACACACTTCTCTAAACCTCTAGAACCAAAATCATAAATAATGTTAAAAAACATAAATATGAATACAAATTGGGTTCAACGATTATACCATTGTGCTTTGATCGTTCGGGTGGGTTAAATAAAGAATTCAAGAAATTTATAACACCGAACACGTAAATATATAGTAAGCAGTCAATTTAACTCAACCTATCAAGTTAACTCAACTTTTTGCAATAATTATTTTATAAGAGATAAGATGAACATGTTTGGTATAATTTATCACACATCACTAATATAATTTCAATACCTTCCAAAGTTTCTTTTCGTACAAAAAAAAAAAAAAAACACATGAGTAAAAGAATCTTTAGAAGTAAGTTATAATTACATCAACGTCAACATCAACCTGAGCTGTTAGATAAAAGCTAATTGAAAAGTAGCCACAAGGGTCACAATCTATCTGTGATAGGTATTAGATAAACCTAAATAGTAGTCTATCGTATTATCTGGATCTATCACAATAGATTGTGGTATTTTAAAATATTTTGTAAAATTTTGATTCATTTTGTTATGTTTGAAACTAGATGATACAATAATTAGTTTTAAAATCAAACCGGTACTACAACTATAGTTTAGGAGTATAAATTGAAGATTTTCTACATATACTTTGATTGTAAGTGATATTAGCCTACTTGTCTTTGCCTCTTTTTCTATATTTTATATTTACAATATCTTATTTATATTATGCCAACATGTCAAATATGTAGATTTGAATTTAAAATTCAAACTATAGAGTTCAAATTAACGTTGAACATTTTGAAATTCTAATTGATTATAAAATTATTAATTTGAAGTTTACATTTATTCAACCTCAATTTATTTAATGTCGCTAAATACTACCATTAGTCATATTCACAATGAGTTTTAAGTAGAGTTTAATATCTTAGGATAGACATTGAATGAACGATAGACATTTACATGTCTGAAAGTACACAACCTTTATCTTCAATTAGTAGTGTCTTATGAGAACCCATATTAAGAAATCGATAATCTAAGATAAACAAAAAAACGTAAGCATTAGAAAATCAACACAAATTTCTACATGGGTCACTAATAGTGTATATGTTAGCTATATGTCCACGAGCAAAAAGAGAGAGCAATTAATTATTATAGAGAAAATATAATATTATAAAGTAAAAAAAAGTTGGTAGAATTAGAAAGTTTATATAGTGCATTTCTCTAAATCATATAAATAAAATTATTTGTCTAAATCATAGAACTAAAATCATAAAGATTGTAAATAACATAAATATGAATACAAATTAGTTTCTAACAGTCATGCCTTGGTCCTTGGACATTTGAGTAGGTCAGAGAACAGATTTAATAGATTCCAACATACGTATAATACGGTAGAATTACAAGCATACACATAAAACTTTAAAATTAGTCTAAAAACACTCCATTTAACTCAACTCGAATCAACTAAAGAATATTAATGAACAAAATGGTTGTTTGCAATGTATTTGGAACTTTGTGCAATAATGAGTTTATATGAGACAACATAGGAACATTTTTATTATAATTTATTACACATCACTAGTGTAATTTCATAACCCTCTAAAGTTTCTTTTCATAACAAAAGTGTCCAAACAATATTGAGGACCATATCCTACATAAAAACAATAATATTTAGGACAATCATCGTTCAATCTCAATCTTATTTAGAACATAATTTTCAAAAAAAAAAAAAAAAAAAAAAAAAAAAAAACCGATCATTATCCAAATTAAATTATTGTGGTTCTTTCGTAGAATAGTTACAAATAATGTTGGGACCATCCTAACAACATGTGATCAATTAATGTTACATTGTAGAATAGTTACAAATAATGTTGGGACCATCCTTTACAACATGTGATCAATTAATCTTACATATAACTTTGTGAGGGTACATAAGATAATACAATCATTACAACTGATGTTATTTGTGTGGTGATCCTATATGCTAATTAAGATAGACATTGAATGAACCATAATCATTCACATCCCTAATGAACAACCCTTTATCTTAAATAACTTTTCATACTTCATGTCTATAAATAGAAACCAAACATGAAGAAACTAAACCAAGAGCCAAAAACCCATCAGAAAAAGATTAACAAAAAAAAAAAAAAAAACAAAGAATGACAGCAGTCCCAAAATTTGCAGGTTTTAGATCAAGTAAGAATGAGAAGTATTTGAATGTTGTAAAAAGTGATGATGGGAAAATACCCAACTTCGTGCAATATAGTTCAGATAATTTGGCAACGTCAACCACCAAATTCTCATTTGTGGCATCCGATAGTGGAACAAACCTATTCCACATTTTATGCATTTACAACCAAAAGTACTTGAGAGCTGAATCCTCAAGCAGTAGATGGATTTGTGCAACTGCTTTGCAGCCAAATGAAGATCAATCCAATTGGGGTTGTACTCTCTTTCGCATTACTAGCAATTCCACTCAGGATGGATACGAACTTTTTCATATCTATTATGGAGAGCCTGTAGATTTGAAGACTGATTCATCCTCTTACCCAAATTGCTTGTACATTTACCAACAGTCTTCCACAATTTACAATCATTCAATCCTTGATTGGGAAGTATTGTCAATGTTACCACAACATGTTGTGTTCAAAGGCGACAACGGCAAATATCTCAAGATCCACAATCAAGAATCTCATGACTTTTTGAGATTCTTGGCCGGTGATCCTCATGATTCATCAGTACAACAGGAGGTTGTGATTACAAGTGATGGAAAGGTTCGGATTAAAGCACCAAACAACAAGTTCTGGAGATCCGATCCGAATTGGATTTGGTGCGAATCAAGTGACACATCCACCAACGACAAGAACACTCTTTTTCAGCCTTATAAAATCAGCAACAATGTGATTTGTTTACGAAACGTGGGTAACAATTTATTCTGTAAAAGACTTACTATTGATGGGAAGGAGGATTGTCTTTCAGCATTTGATCATGGGATGAGTAGGTATGCTAAACTTACTGTGGAAGAACCTATTCTTTCGAGAGAGATTTATAATGTTCAATACAGACTTTCAGATGGGAGAATATATGGAGAGAGTATTTTGTCTGTGGATTTTCAAGGAGCCATGAATGGAAGCGATGAAGTGAATAAAATGGATTTTAAGTTTTCTTATGAGGAGGAAGGAAGTCAGTGTTGGAGCTCTACAGTTGGAATGAAATTGGCTTATTCAATGACAGTAGATGCTGGAATTCCATTCATTATGGATACAGAAATTGTAATATCAGGGGAATTTTCAGAATCTTACACATGGGGAGAAACCATTAAGCAATCAGATGCTAAAACATCTACAGCTTCACTTGAAGTAAAGCCAAGAACTTCTGTCAAAGTGAGTGCCGTACTAAGCAAAGGATATTGTGATGTTCCATTCTCATATACTCAACGTGATCTTCTTGTCACTGGAGAAACAAGAATTACAGAACATGATGATGGCTTATTCACAGGACTTAATTGCTACAACTTCCACTATCATTCTGAGGATGTTACACCTTTATCCACTATACCATCTAATTAGTCGCCACCTCCCTTATTTCCTATTTCCTATTATCTTTATCTTTAAAATAAATAATGGATCTCCGACCCCTCCTCTCTCGTCAAAGCGGTCCAAGCTTCAAATCTCCATATTTCTACTTGTATTGTTTTCTTTTCTAAGAATGTATGTGTAAATGTGGTGTAGGACGACATCCAGGATCTTTAAGTGGGATGAGTATACTGCGGATGTCTTACTAATATATACCACTTAGTCTATGTTTGTATTCTTCCATCTTTGTACTATAAAGTTTATGTATTTTTATGTGAGGTGAGAATTATTATTATGTTAATTTACTAATATTTGAGTCTATTTTCATATGCATCTATCTTTATACATCTCACTTTCACAATACGTTAAAAAGTAATTAAAGTATTTCAAAGTTGAATGAATTTACCATATGAAAAATCACAATTGAATAAGCCTAACTCACATATATTTTCGACCCAACACTCATGTTTGTTAATGAAACTTCAAAACCACATACATACAAATGGAATGTAATAAGATATGGCTTACTTAAATTCATAACAATATTTTACTTATTTAAAAATAATAAAAGTTTTTCGAGTTGTTTTCAAATATGATAAAATAAATCAAAATATCATTGTCGGTGTAGTGCAGTGCGTACGATAGATCATGATAGACTATTATTTGTGTCTATATGTATAGGTAGAAATCTATTTTGGTCTATCACAGTTAGATTATGATTTTGTTATATTTGTAAATACTTTTAGAAGTTTTGTGGTTTAAAATAATTTTCTAAACTTCTTAGATAAATAAAATTTAAACAATGTGCAACAACATGGGAAGGCCAAAACCAATACAATACGTGTTAACGACCAAGTGATTCGTCGTACACGATACAAAGAAGAAGAAAAATGAGTAGAGGGGCAGGAAGAGCAAAGAGTCAATTTTTTAAATATATATTTTAATTTTATATTAAAAATGTGATATCAACAAACTATTAAGATTAACTTTACCGATCTATAATAAAAATTAATGTAATTGCAATAAGATTCAATTAATAGATCGTTGATAATGAACCTTAATTATAAACATAATTGGATTGATTAATGATGGTGCGTGTGAGTTTTTGTTCCATCCCAATTATGTAACAAAACTAAATAGCAGCAACCAATGAAATTGAGCCCAATCTTGTCTTAGTCATCTCAAATATGATCTCCGACCTTTCAATTCCAAAGTCAACAAAATTCCCAGCCATGGAAATTGCATCTGCTTCTTTGCTTCTTCAATCTCACCCATGGCCAAATCTCTTTCCCTTCCATCTCTCCCCTTCATTTCCCCTTCTTCCGTTACAACCCATCTCTCACACCTCCCCAAAATCTCTTGCTCTTCTGTTTCTATTCAATCTCATTCAGCCAAACATCAGCTTTTCACTCTCATATCTGACCAAGAAAGAGGTCTCAAGACCCAGAAAAATTCCCAGAAACTTGCTTCAATTGTGAAACAAATCGACGACTTGGCTTCTCTTGGCCGTAATTCTGTCACTACCGACGATTCACTTTCTGCGACATGGCGTCTTC
The DNA here is from genome assembly GCA_037974625.1 of Cucumis cinereus. Lineage (NCBI taxonomy): Eukaryota > Viridiplantae > Streptophyta > Magnoliopsida > Cucurbitales > Cucurbitaceae > Cucumis > Cucumis cinereus. Next base: position 15,767,188 of record JBBPDJ010000003.1, read on the forward strand.
TGTGGACTACTGAGAAAGAGCAGCTGTTCATCATTGAGAAGGCTCACTTGTTTGGTACTCAAGCTGGGGACGTTTTGCAGGTCATTGATGTTGAGAAAAAGAGTCTCAATAATGTTATCACTTTTCCTCCTGATGGGGTTTTCTTTGTTCGGTCCAACATTGAAGTTGCTTCCTCCCAGAGAGTGAATTTTAGGTATGTTGTCTCTGCCTCTGCGTCTCTTGTTTGGATGAATTGCTGTTTGAGTTTAATGGGTGTCTCTTGAAATATCAGAAAATTAGTAAGTTTATATATAATATTGATTTTAGAGGCTACTTGGTATGCAATCTCAGCTATTTGGGAGACTTAGCTCTAGTTTCAGAGTCCTATAGAGGATTGATCCATTTTCAGCAATGATGGAAGTATCGGTCGATATGTGAAATGCTGGAAACTAATGCATGTATGGAAGGATGGAATGGAATGGCTTTGTAATGGGGTTTAATTCCAAGTCCATATTTAGATTAAGCGTTTGAGCAAGTTTGTAATAAACTCATTTTTTTTTTCCGTACTTTTCAACTTAACTCTCTTTTTTCATGCTTTCTGAGCCACAATTATAGAGACCTCAATCTAAATTAGACTATTTTTGGTCACTCTGCTTATTTTTGTTCTGTCAAATTCATGTGCAACTTTTTATTCCAAAAAAAAAAAACTCTTTAATTTATGGTTGAACTGCTCGATTTAGTTTACGTGCAACTATTGCAAAACATCTAGATATTGAAATTCGATGTACTTTATGTTTATTGTTATTATTGTAGATAATGATGTTAAGTTTGAATCTCACTATTTAGATTTACAAGTGCTGTTCTGCGAGGAAAAAACTGGGAGATTCCATTGCCACCATTTGGACAGGGTTGGTGAGTAATTACCTTTATGATTATGATTTCGTGGGCAGTATTTTTATGCCTCGAATGCATGGTTTCATTTTACTATTTTGCAGCTTTCAGTTTAAGACCAAGATCATGTTTTAAACCAAATATTAAAATTTCGACACCAACGTTATATTTCAAATTGATATTCAAAAGCTCCCTAGATCCTAAAGTGGCTGCTTAGAGCCGGAATGACAATTAACTAATTAGTTAGTTCTCAAATACTAGTTAATCTAAATTATTAACTAAATTATACAAATAATTTTATAATTCTTCTCATCAACATATCTATGGTATGATATTGCCTACTTTAGACATAATATCCCTCATAGCTTTGCTTTTGGTTTCATCCAAAAAGCCTCATACTATTGGAGATGGTTGTCCTAATTTATAATGTTTCCCTTGTCTAGCTGATGTCAGACTTCAATCACATTCTCAATAGGTTGAGTGAAAGAAGAAAAGGGAGAGCTAGGTGGGAATTTAACCTAATCAAGGATGGTGAGAATAATGCTGATTGATAGGATTAAGACGTATTGTTGAGCATAAGTCTACACGATCATTTGAAACAAATTATCAAGGACTTCGGAGTAATCAGATAACAGTACTACCCCTTTGTTTCTTTGAGAGAAATCTAGATATTAAAGTTGTATTAGTAATTGAGTAAGATAGGCAATCGTTTAATAGTTATGGGCATGTGTAAGGATTTGATAGAATCCCAAGCAGAGGAGAATTGGAGAAAATACAAAGATGAAAAGTACCAATGGCTTATCAACAAACTTTCTAGATGCCTATTTCTCTCTCTTAATCCCACAATGAACAATCCCACCCAAAATGATCCTCTCCCTCCAAAACCTTAACTCTCTCTATTTATAACCAAGTCACCCCTAGCTAATTGCCAGTTACCACTATGTCCTTACTAATTATATAACCAAGTCATGACATGGTGTAATTTATATAAATCCGAGTTTAAAAGATGATTCAAAGAAAGAACTCCTTTTAAGCAGAGGTTCTACAGCAGCAATGGCTCTGTATCTAAGAAACACATTCGCTGGAATAAATCCACACAAAATTCTTATCAACTCCAATACGTGCTTCAGAACGATCTAACATATTAAGCGTATGAAAGAAGAAATACGCACCAGAACCCTAAGTAATGACTGATAACTTCAAAGGTACTACCTTCCCAATAAGTTACAAATAAGTTCTTGATTGAGATCCACCTTCTATACCCTTTCATGAGATCCAAAGGAATGTGTTTATCACTAGAACAATTCTTAAATAAGAAAATGGAAATCACCACGGGGCTTCCAGTTTTCTTTGGTATCTAAAACCGTTGGGGAGTTACCATCTTCAAGTTTGAGTAAAGCATTGTCTGCCCTGTAAGGAATAAGATAAGCTAAGATCTTATAATGATCTTCCAAAGCATCTTTAATTTCTTTACAATTATGATCAAACAATCTAAGATACAATCAAACATTTAAATCCAGGACTGATATTCTGGCCATATCCCTGCAGAATCAGAATTCGTATAGACAGACAATTGAAGTTGTTTTGAAGTAAAAGAACCATATAGAGATGAGATTATTTCTTTTTTCCTCCATTTATAAATTAAATGCAACTTTGTTCACATCGTCCGCAACTTGTAATGGTTTGGACATTCGTTATTCTTATGTCTAAACTTGAACAAAAACTATTCTAGATTATAAAGATGTCACTTTGGCTTCAGATTTGAAGACTTTTGTAATTATCTTCTAGGTAATATCTTATTTAGTTGGAAAGCCTTCCTTTAGAGAAGTTTCGGGTTTTTTTTCCTTTTTTTTGTTTTCTCTCTCTCAATGAAATTAGTTGTTTCTAGTGAAAAAAAAAAAAAAAGCATTAGATGTACCATCCTAAAACTTGAAAGGCCTTGATATGTCCTGTGATTCTCGTGTTCTTCTTTTGAACTATTTTGTTAGTTATTCAATCATGAGCATAAATTGTGGCATTTTCTCTTGTTTTCTGTAGGTTTGACACGGTATACCTCGATGACGAGATTCGGGTTGTAAAAGATATCCGAGGTGATTATTTGATTGTTGAACGTGCTCCCTACAGTTGGACAGAATGAAAGCTGAATCATAAGTTTTCATTGCTGCTGTGCAAACATGTAGTTGATTATATTAGTATTAGTCATCTAATTTTTCTCCCAAATATATTTATCCTTATGTTATCTGTGTTCTTATCATGCAAGACATGCAACAACATCTCTCACTGTATATATTTAAGCTTATAAGTATTTCCAGCTTATTCATCTCACTACCTCACAATCTCAGTCATGAAATATCTAGTAACATGCCACATGTCAATTTTCTTTATTTTTTTCAGTTTAATGACATGTGTGCGTTCGAAAATTCAAATCTAACTTAGTCGGTAGTATATGTCTAAACAAATTGACTATACTTGACTATCATATTTAAACTATATATCATAGCAATTGATACCTTCAACTTATCTCCTTTCAAGTTGCAAGACACGATCAATAAGTGTATGTAAAATATTAAAAATGACATTTTAAACTAAACAACATTTAAGAGTCCATTTTGAATGGTATTTAGAAAAGTGAACAATGCTCGACTAATGTTTGAAAACATAGTGACTTAATAGATGTTAAATGATGTGGTCTCACCCAACCCAAAATTAAAAAAGAAAAAAGAATATGGGAATGAGTGAAGATGTGGTGGTTAAGTTTCAACTTCCAACAAAACAATTTAACCAAAGCTGTCGGAAGTTACTTTGGTGGGTCGTAACTCGCAGGTTGTTGGGAGAATTCTCCACCTACCCTAAGACAAGAGAATAAAACATTACAATAATAACTATATATGATTTTTTTGTAAACTTAAAAAAAAAAAAAAATTGGTGTGTTTGGGAGTGGGAACCCACCTCTTTTTTCCCAAATCTTTGTGAAGCCCCACTAGTAGGTATGATTTACATGTGATGTACTCTACCTCATGGTCCCATTATTTCACACACTTATGACTTAGTCAATCAAATTAATCCACAATTTTCTATGTTCTGATGTGGCACAATCTTGACACCAGAATATAAATACCTCAAGTTTATTAATGTACTTCAAGTCTGTGTAAATTATGAGAATTTGTAGATCGATGAGATATTTGGTGCACACACGCTTCACTCAAATACATAATTAAGTTAGACAGAGCAAAAAGTGCACAAATATATAAATGAAAGTTAATTACCTTATCTTTGAGTTAGAATAATGATGTATTTACAATTTATAGGAGGGTTTGGCCTAGGTCAAAATAGGTTAAGATAAAAGAACTACGCTCGAATCATTGTATATCATCTAGGCTATAGTGTATGACATATGCCCTAATTAGCAAAAATAGATTCCTTAGTCCCAGTGGTCGATTGCTTAAGGTTGAGGTTGGCACAACCCGACCTTGTTCTTATCACGACTCGATTTCCTTTTCTTTGGTTTCGAAATTCGTTATGCTTTGGCCTTCTCCTTGTTTTTTCCTTCATCCTTTCTGAATTTATTATTTTGTTCAAAATTGCCCATAGAATATATATTAAAAAAAAGAGTATAGGGTTAAATTATGAGATATTTTGTTTCAAGTCCTAAACTTCACACACACAAAAAAGAAAAGGAAAAAAAAAAGAGATAAAAAAAAGAATTATTTAGTCTTTGTCGTCATCATCTATTATAAGAAAAGTCAATCTGCATGGTTTTGAAACATAGGGTTATTGAGAACCTCAATATGTGGTTCTAAATACTTGTTTGGTTTTAGATATTTGTTATCAAGATTTTATTCATTTATTTATAAGTTTTATCAAAGTAAATAAGTGAATCACGTATGATGTTATCGTTGTCTTAAATAGTTCAAAATTACTAACCACCATTATTCCTTTTTTTTTTTTTCCTCTTTTTTTTAGAATAAAAATACAAGTTTTAAATATTTAAACATATAATATTTGAAAAATAGGTTTAAAATTAAATAAACACAAGACTTAGGGGTCCAAAATAGCTAAGTAAGATGAAAATTTTATTTTTAATATCCAAAATAATCAAAGATTATATAAGATAAACTAGAATTCTAAGTGTTTAGAGGTTTTTTTTCTCCTGTTTATCGACCATTAACCTTTAAACTAATAATTACCACGTAACCCCTTGTTACCTAAAGGATAAATAAATAGTTAATAACAATATATATTGATATTCAGACACATTAGTTAAAAACTTCATGGATGTACAACTTTAAAAGTTGATGAACTCATTGTAAATTTTTTAAACTACAAACAAGAAATAGACAAATTCTTTTTAAAGTACAATGGAATATAATAATTATATTGTAGAAAGTGAAATAGTAGTCCATCAAAAACATTTTGACAGTAGTAGTAGTGGTAGGGCATAAATTGCAAGAAAAGGCCTGAGCTTTTGGGTGGGGGACTCATAAGTTTTTTAGGTAACACATAGATAGACATAGGAAAAAAGAAAAAAGAAAAAACAAAGCAATAATAAAATTTAAAATAAAAATAAAAATAAAAATTGAGGTTGAAAATAGGGTGGGGCTAATTGGACAAGTTTTATAATTAAGATTGAGAGTGATGGGTCTATTTGTAAAATGTGTCTCAAATCATTTGCTGCCAAACTACTCCATCCCTATGTTGGATATGTACCCCTCTAATTAACTTGACTAATAATTCATCTCTAAATGTCCCCTAAATGCTCCATTTATGTACTCTCTTTAATTTGATCGTACCCAAATGTCAATTATATACATATATATATATATAAGATTCTCGATTTGAACATAGTTTAACTAGTTTAGACGATATTGATTATACTTGTGGTAAATTGAAATTTGCATCTTGAATAGTAAAATTAGAAGAAAAAAAGTTCATCAACTTTGATTGCATTTCTTGGTTTTAAATGATGTGAAATCATAGTCTCTAAATTTTGATTTGTAATGATTTTAGTCCATGAACTTTTCACGTGTTAACAATCACACCCTATACTTTCAAATTGTAACAATAATTTAGCCTACATATAGATTCAAATTTATAACACTTTAGTCCTTATATATATATCGTAAAGAAGAAGAATCTCATCAAACTCAATTGTAAATTATATAACAAATTTAGTCTTTTATTATTTTTCATGATAGAGACCATAGATGGTTACTTTCTTGAATGTTTAGAAACCCATAATAATTTTTGACCTGATTTAAATGTATGGATATAGAAAAAAAGGAAAAAAAGGGTTGAGAGATTAGATAGAGATTAGATAGAGTATTAATATCTCATGCCTTGCAAGAGAGGAAAGTGAATTAAGTGTTCAACTAACACCAACCCTATGATGTTTGTTGAAGTTACTCCAATCATCAAGTTAGGTACAAGATTATAAATATGAAGAAAATTATTGAAAAGGGGGAAGAAGGTTTTAGTGTGTGACAATATGTAACAATTAATTAATGTCATACCACAAATGACCATGCAAAGTAGTATATTTAAAGAGATGTTTGGTTGGAAAAAAGTTAGAAATATATATAATCCATTATAAAACCCAAATAAATAAAATATCACATTGTAAAATTATGAGTTAGGGAGAAGGATGTGATGCCTATTATAAGCAAGGTCAACATTGCCATTATTTGTTGAGCAATCACCTGCTCTTCTTTACCGCATATAATTGGATCATTATCCTATACCAACTTTCAATACAGTGTGTGTTCCTTTATATACTTTAGTTTCTCCGCTACATAGTTGTCTGGTTCAAAATTCTAAACTAATAATTGTATGTAGTGAAATTTTATGTATTATTTGAAATCAATTCAAAGTAATATTATTTTTCTCGAAACAGTAATTAAAATAATTTTAGAACATGAATGGCAAAATAGATGGAATAGATTTTTTTAGTTTTAAAGTCTCGTTTTTTTTTTTTTTTTTTAAGAAAAATTAATTAAAATTGTGTATGAAAAAGAGAAGAGAGGGAGAGTAGGTTTTGGATTGTTAAGAGAGAAAAGTGGGAAACAAGAGAGTGAAAGGAATGTCATGTCGGCTAAATGAATATATAATTGAAAGCAAAGAAGAAGAAAAAGGCATGTGCAAGACACGTGGTTGGCGGACATGTGGAGGGACACGTGTACGGTGTAAATGGAAGGAAGGACAGTACACTTAGAGATTCTCAGATTTGATAAACTCAATTGTGTGGTCGTCAAACTGTCCTTCCTTAGGGAAACCCCACTTTTTTTCTTTTTTTCTTTTTTTTTAATTTTAAATTATTATAATAATTATTATTATTGAAGAAAATGGGAAAAGGGGAGGAGTTGGTAATGCCCTATTTGTCATTCTTTTGGGAAACAATTGCCCTTCTGGCCTTTCCTTCACCAACTCATCATTTTTTTCTTTTTAATTTTCTAATTCATTTCTCATATTACTTCCCATTTGGTCCCCTCGTTTTTGTACACACCTTCATCATCTATTGTGTCATCCAAACTCTGTTTTTTCCAAACTTATTTTCATAACAACCTTCAAAATCACTTTAAAACATATTTTCGACAACATATTTTAGACCATATTCTTAAAGAGATAGACGAAGGGGTCTAAAGATGTATCAAAATCTTAGAGGGGTTGCTAATTAGGAAATCTTTAGAATTAGGGATATTTACCCTTAATCAAGTTTCAACAAAGAAGAGTGAACTCACGTGTAACGTCCTACTCAATTTTGATCTATACTCTCCTTAAGTTTGAGCTCCCTTTACTTCCATAATAACACTTCTCCAATCTTTGTATGGCCAGAAACCTCAATGTAGCATATATAGTCTCAAGTTTATGATACTTGCTTAATCTTTGTATGTGTCACTTGCTTAAGTAGCTCAGAATAATCAAATTTAGGTTTATTAGGAATTACTTTTTGCACATATTTTCTATCGCTCACTTAAAAACAACTATAAGTATCACATAAAATTTTTGGAACAAAATCTAAATGAAAGAGTGAAAGTGATAGACTTTATAGTTTTAGGGTAGAAATTGATAATTTAGTTTAAATAATATTAATTATGTCATTTATTAAGTGTCATGCAAGGAAAAAGAAAAGTAAGGAAATTCCATATTGGTTTAGCCATCATTTTATTTATATCAAATGAAGATCCTTTTGTGATATTCAAGATGAGACATCATGGGGTGGAAGAATGGTGACTGATTATTACAATCAATTTGTTGTGTGATGCATTTGTGTTTCCAAGCTAGAGAGTATCTTTATAATTATTTGATTCTCCCTTCACAATCATCTTGACTTTTTAATTATTCATTAAGTGATGCTAACTTTTATTTATTTAATGCTATATCTTACATATTTGACTTTTTAATTCAAATATATATATTGATGGTATTGAAGATTTGATACCACTTTAAATACCTTTTTTTTATTATTATTATTATTATTATTATTTTACAATTTGGATGATTCAATTCAACTTCCTAAACAATAAAATATATTAAAATATCTATATTGAATTACCACTAAAATGGTATAATAAAAAAGTTATAAAATTAATGATCTTTAGTCTCCAAATTAACTCTCAGCAATTTAAAAAGTTGAAATCAAATCAGTTTTAAACTGAATAATTAGTTGTTGGGTTTATTTTCATATTGAACGGAAATTAAATATGTACGATCAATTACTAGAATTTTCGTTTGTATTTCTCTATTTCGATTTTTCTATACTTTTAATTGGTTTTTTTTTTAAAAAATGGTGTTTTATTTAAAATACAAAACCGTTGGTAAACAAGACCTAAATTAACTATCTTAGAAATAGTAATAGATGTTTTACGGCTTCATAGCAACATTTTTCGTACAATAAAATTAAAGAGATTCAAACTATATAAACTTCCTAATTGTTCACTTATATATTTTTTAATTAGGGTTTAGGGTTTCAATTATATATATATAGAATAATTTACATAGAGGGTAATTAAAAAAAAAAAAAAAGTATTTGTGGATTAGGTTTTATAGAATCCATGGCACTGTAAAAGGTGGGAGATGATCCCATTTAAGTCCCCAAAAAGATAAATATTTTATTAATTAATGGTATCACAATCACAATTCCCTTTCGACGAACACAAGATTTTGTCCTGGGCCCCACCCCACCCCCTGTGCCAACTATTTATAATATTTTAATTGTCCCACCATCCCCCCCCCCCCCCCCCTCCCTAACAATTTTCTTATAAATTAATTAATTAATTAATATAACTTATCATAAAAAACAACTGTATTAACCGCCAAAGTATTATGGGTGTAATAGGAAAGGAAGTAGTAGTTTGATTTGTATTGTAAGATAAGTTTGGAATTTGAAGGAGTAGGAAATGATGTAGAGGTGAGCAGTAGGGGAGTGGAACCCATGGCAAATGGTTAATAATAGCCAATAACACTTTGTTGGCACACAAAACCACTTTACTACTCTACTTTCCCAATTCCCTTTTTTTTTTCTTCTTTTCTTTTTAAATAAATATTATTAACTCATCACTTATCCATTTTTAGTCATTTAATGACAATTATATCCCTCCCATAAGGTCACAAAACGAGGTCAAACTGTCAAAAACCAAAATTACCTTACACCACTGCTCTCCATCTCCAACATTTACATGTATATACATGTATGCAAGTTGTATATATTAATGTTTTGAAACAAATTTTGTTAAAATTGATTTACTTATAAAAGTTTAAGATTTAAATTGATATAATTATTAGTGTGAATTTTAACTATTAATATACTGTGTGTACGTGAAAAAGTGTTAGTGAAACGAGGTGTATGCACACTGAAAGTTGATGCAAGTGTGTGTCATGAAAGTTGAAGGGAAATGTGTGTACTAAAGAGATTGATTAGCAATAAGTACACTTTGTAAAGTAAAAACATGTGTTAAGACCTAGAAGAAATGAAAAGGCAAAAAGACACAAAGCAATGGTCTAAGTACTTTGATAAATATTTTCCGATACACGGATTTCTATCCTTTTTTTTTTTATTATTTTAATAAAAGTACTTCTTCGTTGAACAGTGTGTATTTGAGAAACATGTTAAAGTAGAAGGTCACTAACATTCTAAAAACTTCTTGAAGTATACATCTATAATTGACTTTTCTAAATAATGTTGAAGATGTATATAAGTACTTAAAGAAGAAAGATCGGGAAATGTCTTAGTCTTTGTTTATGGTTCAAAGAATTGTAAAGGATTTCTTTAGGTAAGGATATAAATCTTTGAAAAATATCGTTTAGAATAGTTTAGATCTAAGAAAAGCATGAAAAATCTCTTTCTCGAGGTTCAATCATCTCTCGCCTATAACTAGGAGTTGTATCTTCATTTGTTGATGAGGATAAACCATAATGGTATGACATTATAGTCTACATATTGAGCATAGATAACTTTCCTAACTTTGTTTTTTTTTTTAAGCATTCGAAAAGCTATAATACCGATAGAAATAATTGTTTTTACTTATATATTCTTGATCACCTGCTTTCTTAATCGATGTGTAATTTTATTTCTACTTCTAATATTTGTAAGCCAGAAAATAAAATTAAAGAAATAAAGCTAGAGAGTTAGATACAACTTAAAGCGAGAAAAAATGAATGAGTGACTATTCGGAATGTGAAAAAGACTCTCTCAAAATGTATTCATATTTGTACTTTTTTAATAAAAGTTCAAACATTTCTTCTAAGTATTTGTCTCTCTTTCATAACAATAATATAATTTTTAATGAAAGAAACCGAAAGAAAATTACGTTGTTAGTGAACTATGTGTGGATTCCATAACAATAATATAATTTTTAATCATTAAAGAAACACTTATTATTTTAATCTGAAGCATTTTACACCATAATTTAAAAGATGAAAGTATTTAGGAGTAAATTTGGAAATGACAAAAAGTGTTGTTCAATTCCATTGAAAATATATAAGGGTACTTTTTTTATGTAAACTTATGAAGGAAGTAATTTTGTAACTACTTTAGGGGAAAGCCAAAATTCTCTTAAAAATGAGAAAACTCTTTTGACCGAAGTAGCTTGAATTGGAAGCATTTAAAACTGATTTTCCTAATACTCTGCAACTAACTAAATATGAAAAATGAAAATGATTTGCCAAATAAAGTAGGTGCATACTTTAATCTCAATCTTACTAAAATTATTGATAGAAATATCCATATTTAACATATATTTTTTGGAAATTAACAAAATAGAAAATTTATTTTGAATAAAAAACAAAATAACAATATTTTTCACTTCATAAACAAGTTATAAATTTTATTATTAGTATTTATATTTATTTTCTAAGAATTTTGCCACTAATATTTTTATACTTGTAATAATGTCAAATATTGAATTTTAATTCATTGCTCTTCATCATGGTGCCCTCGATCTAGCAAGGACCTAGTTTTTTTTTTTTCTTCTATTGACCTCAATCTTAAAATAATATATAAAAGTAACTTACTACTACATGTCCTTTATAGAGTCACATGTTCAAAATATATAAGTGGTAGTAAGTGTAATAATATCTTTGTAAATTTTTGTTAATATATAACAAAAGATGGATCAATATACTTCGATAGATTGTCCACTTTAAAAGTTTAATCTTATGATGTAACTTTAGTTTTCACGTAAAAATGTCTCATTATCAATAAGAAATAATTGGTCTTTACCTTAAAAGAAAAAGAAAAAGAAAAAAAGCACTATAGTGTTGGGTTGATATGCATGTGTCAACTATGGCTCTCTCACTAAGTTGATGGATTGACAAAATCCATCTCATTTAATTTGTTGTGGTAAGTGGTTGCTCCTAATGAAAAACACCATACCCCCAATTCCTTACACTAATTTGTTCATACATGTATCCAAACCCTCTTCAACAACTTCCTCTTTGTCACATACAAAAATAGTAAACCAAATATATACATGCATGCATGCATACAAAATGATATGAATGTATATAAACACATTATGGAGGGTTCTCTATTTTGTAAAACCACTTGGTTCGATTCGATTTTCAATTTGCACCAAAAACGAAAAAATTCAAATCGACTATCACCCATATTTATGATCGACTTAATTATCCTTCCTTTCAACAAAGATTATCACCCAAAATTATGACTATGCGACAACCTAGCTTAATAGTCTTATTGCTCCTCACAAGTCAAAATATTGTTGCATCTTTAAAACTCCATCATCTTTTGATTGTATAATGTTTAAGAATTCTATCCATATAGCAAATTAATAAGTTTTATATATCTCTTTTGGATAGTATAATATGCTGTGCATTTTTTTCTAATTGATGTGAGACTTTTAATATATTTTATAAAAGGAAAAAGAAAAAAAAAAAAAAAAAAAAAAAGCCTCACACTAACAAGAGGAGTGAAGTAAGTTAGAACATGATATAAAACGAAATGGATAATGACAAAGAAAAACGCACACCGTTTTGGAATTTTAGGGAGACAAGGCGCGTGTTCCACACACTCCAAATAGCGCGTGGCAACACGTTCCTTAAATAGACATACATTTTACATCCCCAAGCACATGAAACAAATATAAGTAAAAGAAAAATAATAATAATAAAAAAAAATAGGATGATAGCAATAGCCAAAACCAATAGAATAGACCACATAGACATAGGGTTGTAGATAGGGACATAATCGTCATAATCCTCCTATCTTTTTTAAGGTTTACCCCTAAACTAAAACCTCAGTTTCTCTCTCTCCCCTTAAAAAATAAATATTAAAAAAATATATCATTTTTATTTTTACTTCTGTACTTTAAAATTTATTCAATTTATTTTAATGTTAAATCTTAGTAATTTTTAGATTAGTATCTCGACATCAATTTTTATTAAAATAAATTAAATAATTATAATAATTTTTATAAAAATTACAATATATGAATATATTTTAAAATTTTAAGATTTATGGAGCGAAATATGATATTTTAAGAAAAAATAATTATGAAGTTTCCATCTCCTCTCCATCTTCAACTGAAAACGACTGCAACCATGCTCAAGTAACCTGTGGTCTACTTTCTCTCTCTCTCTCTTCACTATATATATAATAAAATTAATTAATTAATTAAAAAAAAGATTTATACACCGACTCCAAAAACTTTCAAAGCCCACCACTTTTAATTTTCTTTTTTCTTTATATTTAAGTCTCTCTCTCTCTCTCTCTCTCTCTCTCTCCTTTTTCTCCTGTTTGGTAGTTCATCTTCATCATCTTCATTAAGTTTTTTCTCTTTTCTTTTTCATTTTTAGTTTGGTAAAATTACAATAACAATAATGGTGGATCTTCAGATCGTTTGTTGCATGTGTGGCGATATCGGTTTCCCCGACAAGCTCTTCCACTGTAACAAGTGTCGCAACCGCTTCCAACACTCGTATTTCTTCTGCTCCTACTTTCTTTCTATCTATCATCACATGCATGTTTTCCCTCTTCAAAATTCAAATCCTTTTACTTTAAATCGTGTGTTTAAATTCTTTGTAATCTCATTTTTAATGGAAAGTAGTAATTTTTAACTATCTTATATTGTCATCATTTTGTTGGATTTTGGGTTTCGTGCCGATTTCCACTCATAAATAGCTAAATAACCAATTAAATTAAATATTTGTGAAATATAATTGTAACAAGAGCTAATTTGTTTTTGTTTGTTGGAATCTACAGGTACTGCAGCAATTACTATAGTGAATCGGCGGAGCCAATAGAGGTGTGTGATTGGTGTCAGTGTGAAGGACGGAGCACCTCCAGATCACACGGAAGCTCGTCCAGGAGACCGCCGTCGACCGGTACAAACGCCACCGGAATCATGAGCCGCTCCGAGTATTCCGGCGACAAATTAATCAAGCATCATCATGATGATTCTCCCACCGAGAAGGGGAAACACGGCGGCGCCGGTAGTACTCCGTCGCCCAGGCCGACGACGCGGAGGTACAAGCTTCTGAAGGACGTAATGTGCTAAAAAAAGGACGGTGTGAATTAAAACGCAGCGTTTTGGGGTTCGTTTTATTTTCTCTCTATATATATAGTTCTCTTTTCTTATTCTCAAATGTTAATTATATTATTATTATATAAAAAACGGTATATATATATATATATGTGTGTAGATATATAATATAGGTTTGCTTTTGAGCGTGCGTGGAAATTACATCTGTAGACTCCATGAATTTTGCTTTGTGTTATATATTATATATTATATATATAAATTATATACTTTGCGCTTTAGATATTTAAATAATAAAAAAAATGTAATTATAGTGTATATCTTCTTTCTCTCTTCTCTCAATTTCTAGTAAAATATATTATTTTGAGGATTTAATAATAAAATTTTAGTTTATTAAAATTTGTGGTTCATGTTCAACTATTCTTGTATGTAAAGAGTTTTTAACATATGTTATTGTCATTAATTTCGTTAGTTTAACACTTATGCAGTGAACTAATTTTTAAAGAATTTAAATATTTAAGATGATTTTAGTATTAAGCTAATATATTTATGATAAAAATTTGAGTATGTGACGCAAAAAAACATAAAGTCCACGATCAATTCAAAAACTCTAAAAATAGATTAGGAGTGGTTTTGAGGATTTCTTATGCATGAATTAATTTTATTATAGGAAGGTTGATAACTGTTATTAGTTAAGAACAAATATATAATAATAATAATAATAATTTATGTTATAGTTTAGGGTATGATTGAACTAATTGAAGTTTGAACTAGTGAAGATCCTCTCCCAATAAATATTATTCATTTTATTTAATGTTTAACATATATTGTTTGAAATATTAGATTTGGATTGTAATATTGTGTTTTTAAATAAGAGGGTTAGATTATAAGTTTGGTGTTTTTGACTTACCTTTGAAAAATAATAGGTATTTAGCTAATAGGGTTTATAAACTTTTAATTTTGCATTTTATAAGTTGTGGAGGTTAATTACTCACAAGTTAATTAATTGCTATATAATTCTTAAATAATATAGTCCACACATGTCCAAGTTGACAAAGTTAACTCGAGACTTTTATTATTATTATTTTTTAGATATTTTGTAAGTGTTTGAGACAATTCATCTGACTCTATAATATTTTAGTATCAAGAAATGTCTTAAGATATTAAATCTTAGATATGGTGGTGGCCACTGTCGATTAAACATTGACTTTTATTAAGACACAAAATTGAAGTTTAAGTTTACGCTTGATAATGATTTTGTTTTTATTTTTTATTGAATTTTATGCTTGTTTCATCTCACTATCTCAATTATTACCATTTTGAATTTTACTTGTTAGGTTTTTCAAAATTAATTTTATTAACATTAATTCATGTATAAATCTTTGTTTTACTATTCACTTTCACCTATAAATTTCTTTGTTCGATTTTCTATCCACCATATAACAATATTTTAAAAATAAATCAAATCGAAGCGCTGAAAACTTGTTCTTCGTATCATTATAAAATGATATTTAAATAATTATCAAACGAGACCTTGGGATAAAGATGAAATGAAATTATAGGAAAAAGAATGATAAATGGGGTTGGGGTAGAGGGTAAGATACACTCATGAAATTGGGGTTTCTTGAAGAGTAATCCAAAAGAGAATTGAATGCCATAAGAGAGATGGGAATGAATAGCTTTCGCCTTAAAAATCTCTCACTGTACCTTTTCCCAATCCCTTCTTTAAACTCTTTGCAGTTTCATTCACTCCTAAATTTAATACCCTAAGGCCCCCACTCTTAATTTCCCCCCGCACACATATATAATCGACATTAATACACTTCTATCAGTAACATTTAGTCAAAGTTCTTTCAGTAATTTTATCGTTTGAAATGATCTCTTAGTCAAAGTTCGTTGAGGTATAAGATTTTTTACTTTTAACCCCATATCCAAATTTTTGGAAGACTTGTTGAAAAATTATCCTAAAGTCAGAAAAATAATTCACTGTTTTTTTGTTGTTATTGATTTGTGGCCATTCATTATTTATATATATGTCAAACTTCCAAATATGCATAAATAAATTGTACATTTGTGTATTTTTGGCCCAATAACTTTTAATGTTTCATCCATTTTTGAGTGTTTAGCTTTCAAATATTTATTTCATTTCTAGACCTAATACTTTTATAACAAATTATTCATTTTACCTTATGGATCCACTAAACATAATTATTTGGATTAGCATTTAAAATCACATACAAGTATGTGGGTTAGGTCTTGGATTGTTTTCTAATACATTTCAATAGTTAAAAATGATTAATGAGATAGTGACCATGAAGAATAATATTTTTTTTAAATGAAAAATAAAATTAAAGGATTAAAGAAAGATATTTCTTTTCTTTCTTTCTTTTTTTTTAAATATGAGGATCGAGCTAATTTATGAATACATTTATCACTATATAATTCTTAAATACTATAGCTACATCATGCCTAACTAATTATCAAGAGTGATGAAAAAGTAAACGTGTAACATTAAGATATAAAATTGGAAGTTTATGTCTCGTTTATAACCCCTTGGTTTTGCACTATTTACATATAATAGTAAGATTAAAACGATTTGCAAATTTAGTAAAATCTTAGTTTAGTTCAATTGTAGATTTTTATTATTAGAAGAAATATAGTTGTATGGAGGTCAATGTCGAAAGTGATTTTTATATGCAAACTTGGTGAATTTCTATACGAAAAGTAATTTAGAATACAAAAAGTAAAAGAATGAAAAAATTGAAAAGTAGTAAAAGTAGTTCTACATCATCCTTTTCCTAAAAGAACAAACCAATAATCTCATCCCTAAAAGTTCAGCATGCAAAAATTTGAAATTAAAAGTGGTCCTAAATAACTAAAAATACTTTTTACCTCTTTAAAAAGGTGAGGGTGGATTCAATCTAAAAGTACACAAAATGATAAATAATAATAATAATAATAATAATAATAAATAAATAAATAAATAAATAAAAGGTTTGGTCCTCCATCCATCTGTTTAGACTATTTACAGCAAACCAACAAATCAAATTCAATCTACAAGTTGATAAGGGATTCTCAAATGAGTATAGACCAACTCATTATTATTATTATTATTATTATTCATCAACTTTCTTATGAAATAACAATCTTACTTTTCTGCTTCCAATATTTGAATTTGCTCAAACAATTATTCAATAATCATTGTATCTCTCTTTCTTTTTCTTCTCTCTCTCTTATGATGTTCATGTGATGCTAATTTGGAGAGGAAGGAAAAGCAACTTTATACATTATATATATATATATATATATATATATATATATAAGCACATGATAAAATCAAAGATGATGGCCCAATAGTTTTAATTATTGTTTCTTAGTATAATTTGATTCTCATAAACTTTCCTTTCGTTCTAAACTATATCCCCCCTTTCATCACTCAATCACATGACTCCTTAATTTGATTCTTTGTTTCACAAGCAACTCTCAATTTTTTGGATATTTTAATTTGTACAAATGGTATAGCTTCTAATGTATAATTCTTTGATACTTTATCTTGGATGTAATGATGTTGTGAGAACCATTCATGGGTTTTAGGTTAAACCCTAAACCCGAAGCTAAAACTTTTAGTTCTGTTGACTTTTAGACTTAATGTTAGACTTATGTGGGCTTAACTCAATCCTTTTCAATTGGTGGAAACACTTGTAAATTTAGCAATTAATCAGACTCCATAAGTACTAATAAATATACTAAAATTAGAAATTGTGATGATAGCAAATTATTCTCTTTCATTATCAACTAGAAATTATTCGATGAAACATGTGAATGAGAAAAAAACACGTTAGTCAATGAAATAATCTTTCACTCTTGAAAAGAGCTCAAAATAAGTAACGATGATGTTGATAGGTCACAAGAAGGTGTCGTCATGTGGCTAGGTTTCTAAAAGTCAAAAGACTTTTGTTTTTTGTTTAACTATAATTTTTTTAAAAAAGATGTTTTGTATTTTCTCCTAGGGTTTAGGGTTAGACATATTTTTATTGTGGTTTAACAGTAAATATACAAAACACCTATGGGTACAACTAAAAAGAAAACTCTCAACTCTCTCGTATTTTTATTTGTTGTGTAATTTTATTGATCATAAATTTCCTAAAATCTATTGAAAGAAGTTTTCATGCCTACCCATATGGCAACTCAGGTATGAATCGAGTTTTAAAATAATAATTGATGATTTATATATAGAATTATTAGTTGATATGATATTAAATATACCTTCACATATAGCGTAAACTTAGAGATCAAACAGTGATTTAACATCGTATTAAAGTAGATAATCTAGAAGATTATGTGTTCTTCCATAACCAATAAGGTAAATGTCGCAAGCGCTATGCTCAAATTGACATGATTTACTCAAATCACTTGTAGCTAGCATCATTCTCCGGACTTCAAAAATTATCATAGGGAGGCCAAGTAATTCTCAATATCTCGAAGAAACCAACTCCTAGACAGTAAAATTCCCTCTTAAACTCTCTCGGGTTCAACTTTCTCAATGAAGTTGTTTCCACTCAAGCAATTACAACTTGGATCCAATGTAGGTCCATGAGAAACTCACACTATGTTTATGCGTCAACTTCCTAGGTAGACAGTCCTTCAATGATAAGTGGGCTCCAGCTCTTACATTTATGATACTCATTTCCTTAGTAATAAAGCAAAACGTGGTTGCTTTGGTTGCTTTAGATGATGCCAATCTGAACGTTAATGAGCATCCATTTTGTATTCTAAGATACTCATCTCACAGTAACGACATTTTCAACAAACACAATTACCATTTGGTCTATAAGTATTAAGTAAATGCACAATGAGCATTGCTCACTCAATTCACAATTCTTGTAACAAGTACACTTTGTTAGAAGTAATTTACGATTCTATCAAAACAACCAACTCTATTGGTATTGCATCTACAATTATTGTACTGAACAATCAGATTCACCTTTCAGCGGTGCAACTCAAAAGAAAGCTTCAAAACTTATTTTGGCCGAGCTCTTTAAAAACAAGAAAAAGAACTCATCCTTCTCCAACAGAAAATGAAAGAAAACAAGGATGAGAGAGGATATGCAGGTAGTGGTTTCATTGAGATGGAGTAATATTGTTGAGGCTGAGCCAAATGTTTGATTTGAATTTATCAGACAGAGATGCCATAGTTGCTTATTTTTGAGACCTCCTTGCTCAACCCAATTCTTTCCTTCTTTGCCTCAGAAGCAAGGTGAGAAACCTGCAAATGTAGATTCCAAGATTAGTGTTATGGATATATAGGGAAATGTTTGATTTATACCAAATGTTTTAACAATTTTAACCTTTCAATTTCATGGATTTAAACCTTGAACTAGAACAAGTCTCTGGATTAATATCACTCGTGAACCAAGCAATAAAACAACCAAAATCATGTCAAATAAATGCCCAGCCCCAATCATGAAAATACTTATAACCTGAGCCTCAATTCTAGCAACAAAATAACACAATTGAGAGAGACTGTCAGTGCGTCACATAATTCACATCCAACTGAACTGAGGATGTGAAATGCATTACAAACTCGAGTATAAGATTAAAAAAATAAAGAACATAAACATCCAAATATTTATACAAAGAAAAACAAAACAAAACTTTCATTGAATAAATGAAAAGAAGATTGGGACTCAAAGATACAAACTCCACAGGGTAGTAAAAAATAGAACACAAAAAAAAAAAAAAAAAACCGCCACAAGAAAACCCAAAAAGAATAAAATACAGAATGGAACTTCCACAAGAGCTGCGAAGGCGAGGAGATGAGAAAAGCTGAATGGAAAAAGAACGACCGACAAAAACAACAAGTGAACAGGGAAGGGGTAACAACTAGCGGTGTCAGTGGAAAGTGACGGCAGCTGGCAGGGAGGGTTAGGGTTTTAGGATGAGGGAGGAAGAAGGAGAAGGGGCCCCAGCCCAAGAGCTGTTAAGCTAGGCGAGAAAAGAAAAATTGAAAGAAAACAGGTCGGTCACCAAACGGCAACGTAAATGATCTACTAACAGCAAAGGGACGATGATTGGCGGGGAAAATGGATAATAGTGAGGTTGAGGGTTTAAGGGAGACTAGGAGAAGGAAAAGGGTCGCATGTCCTAGTACAAGGTTTAAAATTGATGAAATAAAAGTTGAGTAAAAATTGAACTTATTTCATCTAGTGCACACTCACACGCTGGGTTTCCAATACATCACAAATGAGAATTATCAAAACAGGATAGGCTGCTACTTTGAAGTTTCTTCTAACCAAATTCTGACCATTTCTCTATTCAATCAATACTTTGGAAGAGAGAATTCAAAAATCTCACTCAACGAGGATGCAACAGTAACAAAAAAAGTGAACAGTCAAATGAACACTCACCTGAGTCCTAAATCGTGAAGCTTCCCTAGTGGGAAGATCTGCAAGAATATCTTTTAAACCTGATGTCATGGTACACAAATAATAGTGTGAGCTAAGATGTAGAAAAAATGTCGTGCATTTTTCTAACCATCCTTCAATTTTAACATGGCTAGAGAATCCATTTGTATACCTCTTGCCTTTCTTTCGATTTTATGAGCCGACTGAATCACACCTTCAATTTGTTTTCCTGCTTGCCTGCAAGAGAAAGAAAAAATGAGAAGAGGTGCCAATAAGGGTATTATATCTAACAGCCTATTAGCAAAAAATCTTGAGCAAACCTGAGTTTTGTTCTTCCTCGTATCAATTCCTCTTCAGCTTGAAGTGTTCTTTTCTGAAATGATAGAAAAGCAGAGAATTTTTCATTAGAGTACAAACATTTCAAAACATGGAAAACTGATGAGTTCAATCTGCAAGTTGTACAAAAGAGAAATATAATTCCTTCTGGATGCTTTTCGTTTGAACCCTACAATCCATAATGATACTCATTCCATTGCGAGCTTCTTTCATATGGTTAGTTAAGCCATGTTACCACGTCCTTGCTTACGTATATGCCATTGCCATTTGAGCAAAGTCAACTTACCTCGGTTAAAGATCCCTACTGTCAGATAGGTATCAAAAGTGAAAAGCCAGAGCTAACAGGGAGCAAATGGTTGCCCCAACAAGAAGATATTTTCAAGGACCAGACATCAAAAAGTTTCTGGATAATCCCATAGAAGACTTCACCTTCTTTGGGATGTTTACCTCCCAAAGAACAGAGAAAATCTAAACGAAGAAGGATCTAGTAAGTCTTGCAAGAGAGATTTAGAAGAGAACCCCTTGAAAAGAATGAGACTCCAACAACGAATTCCCTTTCTCCCTTACCTAACCTCAACATTTCTAATAAAGAAAGGAGAAATATATAATCAAAGGTATTCATGTGACAATTTTACTAATATTTCAATCAGCGTTAATGAATTGAGGATTTAAGGGAAATATATAATCCTACCTCCAGCCTCTCACTTTCAACCTTTATCCGATCAATTGACTGCCGCAACTCTTTTACTTTAGCATCAGCTTTGGAAAGTAAGGACTGCAAAGCCAATATAAAGATAGATTTTCCATGATAATCCATTAAAGAAATGATAAAATTCGTAAAAGTTGGAGTAACAGAAAAAATTAATTAAATTCAGAATAGTATAATGAGAAGGAATCCTGGGCACATTTAGGATGTGGAAATAAATTGGGGATGGATACGATTTAATGAGCACAATTATAATGCTTTGTTCAAATTGGGTCTGGGTTTTCTCTGTAGGAGTAGATGACACTAATTTTAAGAAAGCTATAACTGTAGGAAAATATTACATCCTTCGAGGCAAACAAACATGCTCTAACACATTTTATCAAATGTACCAATTTTTTACCAAGTAACAGAATGCCAATGTATTGGTAAAAATCATGCATGATAATTTATCTACGTAAGGGAAATTTCCAACCCCCGTATGTGTGTGCATGCATGAGCAGTGAGCACTAGAACATTACTTTATGAGGAAGCAGGTTTGGAGATTTTGAAAACAATAGAGCCTCATGTTAATCTATAATATTAAGTAAATATGGGCTTCATAACCACCAGTGTTTTAAAAAAGCACTCCCGAGCACACACATAGGCTCAAGGTGCAAGTATGGCACCTCACCTTTCAAGGTGAGGCTCGCAAAATAAGGGCTGCCTCAGGCGCGCACCTTTTCTGAAGCGCCAAGACTCAATGCCCTGCAACTTGGGGCTTTCTTATCATATTTGAAAAATAGAAATAACTAGGGAGCTTTTTCTTCTTTATTAACTAAAACAATCAAATTTACTAAGCTTAGATGCAAAATGAATTGTGTTTAGAGGACTTTCTTTCCATAGTTCCACTTCAACCATGCTTTCTCTTCTTAATGTAACACTTTTTGACATAGTGCGCTTCATAAAAAATAAAAAAGAAAAAAAAGAGAGAGAGAGAGAACTCGCACTTCTTTATTGTGCTTTGAGCTTTAAAAAACACTGTTGACCACCATTAATTCACAATTAACTATGGGAAAATCCAAAGAAACAGTAGGTGGGAATTTATATTAAACTACAAGGAAATCTCAGATAACTGTTTCAGCCTCAAAACTGCCATGAGAATGTGTGGTCAAATCAAACTAGCATCTTTTTGAGAAGATTAGCTCAAAAGGAACCAGTAACTACAGGCTTTCAATGACTCTAGTACATATCCAAATACAGCGCCTCTATATGGAGTTCCACTTATACTTTCTTTTTTCTTTTTCTTTTTTTTTGGCTTTTTTTTTTCTTTTGTAGTTATGAAAGTCGTAAATCACCAACTAACCCAAAAGTTTTAGCTTATGGATAAAAGTAAATCTAATATTATATCTCGAACATTCTCCCTCTTGTGGGTTTGAAAAATGTAGAAGACCCAACAACTAGAAATCAATAATAATTGGAGAGGAAATAACGTTACGAAGATTTGAATACAGAACCTCCTGAACTACCTACTCTGATACCACCTTAAATTACCAATTAACACAAAATTCTAAACTTACAGATGAAGGTAATATCACATAACAGATACATTAAAATTTGCTCACCTCTTCATTCACAAAAAGTCGAACTGTTTTGTAGTATAAGAAATTTCTGGGCTCTGCAGGATCAAACAGAACATTAAATTACTGTTGAAAAGTAAATGTTCAAGATTCAGAATATTACAAGTTCCATGTACTCACTACAAAAGCAACCTCCAAATCTAGGTGAACTGTGAATTTATTGTAGGGCAATAAGGTGTGAGCTTTTCAAAGATTTAATTAGATGAAAATTCGGACTCATTTCTGACATACTTGAATAATTTGGTGTCATTAGAAAGCAATTAATATTGGAAGATATGAAATATAGAAAAATAATTAGACAAAAATGTATTTGAAGTTTATGAATCTATTAATTTATAACTATATGTTAAAAAAATCTTATCATCAAATTAAAACCCATCAATAAATGATATCATACTTTTAAAGACTAAGAAACCCATGCCAGTTGCAACTCCACAACTGATCAGTGGATGTGATGCAGCAACAAGAATACCATCTGCATAAAAAATTCAAAACAGTTTTCAGTTATTTAAATATTCGAGAGGGTAAAAAAAAGAAAAGAAAAGAAGGAAGGTAAAATCAATTTTCCATCACAATGATAAATGAGGAACAAACCTCTCATTTTTCCAAATACTAAATTCTCATAAGCAGAAAGTTCGGACTTTGCCTCCCAAAAGGAATCCTAGAGGCATGTTTTCAATGCATAAAATGATAAGTTTGGAGCATAATGTTCAATAAAACAAAAACAAAAACAGGAGTCAAAAGTGGCAATCAGAAAATGAACAAGGTGCTATCAAATGAGATCTTCATTATAAAGAGTATGAATCATTTAGTTTAGCAAGAAAACAAAATAAAATAGTATAAATTACAACTATTTATTGTGAGAAACAAGAGCTTTCAATGATTAGGACATGTAAATGCCATCAAGCCGAGATAAAAAAAGTATATAACTTGCATCTGAAATTTCAAAAATATTTGATTGACTCGTCTTGGGTACTGAACTTTAGAAGAAACCTTGAGGATGAAATTTCCGAATAGGTCTCCATACATCAACTCATCCCACTCTAATTCTTTCTTACACTGAGGGAGGACATTTAGATCTGGAATTCAGATAACAGTTGTCTTTTTACTGTCAAATCCTTAATATCACACCATACCTGGGAATAACTTTTGTCTCTTCAACCAATTGTGAAAACCAAAGAGAGTCAAGTTTCTTCTATGGGAATTGTCTGCTCCTGCCTCACTTCGCTGGATAGGTTGCAAAAAAAAAAAATGCCCTTTGCATCAAATTTCTCCTTCCTGGTGCTGCCTTTACAAAAAAGATAATGAATCCTAAAATTACATCTTATTCCATCGTTTTTATGCTGCTGAAATCTAGATTGTTGGTTGGCATATTGCTGCTCCATTGGACACAATTGCGTAAATCGTAATGTTGTTCACTGATCACCCTTTTAAGGCAACAAAAAGGCATTTATGGGCTAGCACTATCAGAGCCATTCTTTAGAAGATATGAGAAGAGAAAAATTCTAGGATTTTTAAAAGGAAAAGAAACATCCCCTGGGAATGTTCTTGAATCATCCATTTTCAATGCCCTATTTTGGTGTAAAAATATACAACCCCTCAATAGTTACAACTTAAATTTCCTTATATCTAACCGTGTATGGGCCCAATTTGTACTCTTTAGATTTTTCATTAATCTATGAAATTGTTTCTTTGTCCAACTAAGTAAGATGCTACCTAGAGGATAATTGCAAAAAGTCTTTGTAACTGTGTTATAAAGAGAAATATGAAATCTCATCAAAGACCAAGCATCACATTGGTCCCTCTCCAAACCGATTCCTGCCCAAACTTATTGGATAAATATCAACCCCAACACGACCTTACTTGAACAGAATTTGTTCTATAGGTTGTACATCTATGTCCTTGAGTTTTAAGGAAAATTATCAACCCCAACAACATCCAGCTAGCTAAAACTTTAAGAATGTTCTGTTCTATTCGCTTTCTTCACAGGAGTTCTGGCTATTTCCTCAAAACTATGATTTCGATCATTGTGCACTTATACTTTTGATTAACCCTTTGATGGGATTTCCCTGATCTAGTATTAAAAGCTACAAGAAAACTACAATGCTACCATTTCAAACACTGGCCCCATAGTTTGACCCAACTTACCCCTCATTGTTGTGTTTGGAAGGCAATTATCCTAACCCCTCATCGTTGTGTTCATGCCAGACAGTTGAAATGTCCAAAAAGATTATATGTCCATAAAAGAATTCAGTTCAATTTGTTATGCAGCCTCACAGTCCAATCATAGCCTGCCTCCAAACTTGTCACATAATTTGTTGAATGCATCTAAATCTAAATGATTTTACCAATTAAGAAACGTTTTCATCTGAAAATTATATATCCAACCAATATAAAAACTGATCAACGAGTCCTTTTCTGCAGCCCAAAATTGAAACTTTTTGACAGCCCAGCAACTTGATCACCCTCCCTTAAACTTGGGCGAAAGAACGGCAGCAGGAAAATGTATAAAATCTCCCTACTACAAACCTAACTGATAAGAAAACAAAAATATAAATTTCTTGCAAGACGCAAGAAAAACATTTTCATAAGCAATCCTTGAAAGAAAAAATTACGAACTAACTCTTCAATGTGCCAAAGACATCAATTAGGTTGGCTCACTAAATTCCTGCACACTTCCCACATAACTCAAGCAGCCGAGCTAGTCATTAGTTGCAATCTTCATTTATGACCAAAGCCAACAATTGTGGTAAAAAAACTTTAAAGAGAGCAATAAAATATTCATTCAACAGGCTAGGTCTAGACTTCGGTTATTCAGCTTTACTCCCCCAGTCCCCTATACCCGGGCCATCCAAGCCCCCAAGGCTCGGACCCAGGAGACGTTTTAGAGTTTTTGGCATTAAACTCACTTGAAGATTCGATTTTTTTACCACAAAATCG
The DNA here is from genome assembly GCA_037974625.1 of Cucumis cinereus. NCBI lineage: Eukaryota > Viridiplantae > Streptophyta > Magnoliopsida > Cucurbitales > Cucurbitaceae > Cucumis > Cucumis cinereus. The sequence goes on from JBBPDJ010000003.1 coordinate 15,793,049, forward strand.
GTATGAGAAGAGAGTCCACCCTTGCCAACGGCCACCATTGGGACTATTTTAACTATTAGATGTACAAGCATCGGTCAACCAAATCATCCACGAATCGACTACAGTCCAATACGTTGAGTAACGATTCAGAACCTTTCAACCCCTTTCTCTTGGAGACCTAAACTAACATCCATCCTTAATAGGAAACTAAACAAAGAACAACAGGCAAGAGGGGAAAAAAAACAATAGTAATAATAAGAGATGGAGAAATTACAATTGCCTTCTGGAAATGAGGATAGGAGGTGGAACGAATCTGAGAAAGACGAGATTTGGAGGCTTCAATGGCAGACTCCAAGGAGTGGTCGATAGCCCGTTGGTATAGCAGCGCCTGTTGAGCTGCGTATTCAGCCCAAGGCTTAGCTAAGTCTTCCAATGATTGAGGTTTTGATGGAGAAGATTCATGGTGATAGGAAGGAGATGACTGATTCTCTTGGGAGGACGATGATCCAGCATCCATTGCCATTGCAAAATTCTCAAAAACTTGGTTACACTAAGCCCCGCCACCGGGTTTTGCTCAATGCTCCTGCTGGCGTTTGAGTTTGAGCGCTTTCCTCTTTTTTCTTTTTTGAAGAAAAAAATGAGTTTTATACCAATATTTAAATATCAAGCAAACTTATAATCTCATTTGTGTTAAAGTTTGAATTTTTCTTAAATTAAATTACAAGTAACATTAAAGTTGATTTATTTTTGGTCGTTAAATAATTAATAAGCTTATAAGTTTTCAATTTGTATTATTTTCAGGTTTAAGGTATTTAATTTAAAAAATATATATTGTGTGATAAATAGTGTTAATGCAAGAATTTGGACGAGTTGGGCCACTATCATGACATGAGAATTGGGTTTTTTTTTTACAATATATTATATCACCTTTGCCAAAAAAAAAACCAGATTGCAAAAACAATTGTAAAGTTATAGGGTGGGTTGCGATTATACCGTAAAAATTGTATAAATTTGAGAATCCAATTATAACAATGTTATATATAAAGTTTACGATGGTCTAATCTTTACACAATTGAAAGTTTAGTTAAGAGTATAATAACAACTGACATCCTATTTTTTGAGGTAATTTTTGTGATCTAGCCTTAAAATATGACCAACAAACTAATTCAAACAAAATGGAATTGGACAATAACATAAAAACCAAAGAAGAAAAGATGAAAAGTGATAATATGAATAGGGTAGGGGTAATAAGTAATAAACATCACTTAAAAGCATATGAACAAAAGATGAGTTTTGGTTGCAATTGTCATATAGTGGGGAGTGAAAAGATAGTTTGGAAGTTTGTAAAGTGGAGGTCCAAGAACCAGCTGTGAATAATGAAACCTATGATTGTGCTGACTTAGACATTGAAGATGAAAAGAAAAAACAAATATATATATATATATATATAGTTTTGAGTCATTCACCATATAAGAGAGTGGGAGGATAATTGAATATATGATTGGATTGAGAAGTAAACGCTTGGACATTTAAATAGCCACATGCTTTGGTCTTTCTCTCCAAACCTTGTCCTCTGTACTTGTTTCCCATGGTTATTTGAGTTGCTCTTTGCTATGCTCCATGAAATTATATCAACTTTTAAGTTCAAGAAAAAGATGGACCTTTTCTTTCTTTTTTTTGTTCTTTATTGATAAGATTTCACTATTGGAGACTTTGGAGCCGTTTGAGGCACTGGCTACCTCAAAAGTTGCTGATAGAGTAGGCTATTATAGCTCTAGCATCAAACATAATACGGATGTGTATATTTATAACATATAATTAAGCATTAAACATAATGTACAACTATTTGTAACATGTAATTAAGGATAGTAAGTACGATCTCTCTTTCATACTTTTTTTTAATTATTTCTTACTCTTTTTGTTTCTTTTTAGTTTTTGAGAATAATGTGCTTCAAAATATTTTTCATCTTTAAACGAATCTTTTTCATTCTTAAACTTGTGAAAAACAAAATTTGAAGAAGAAGAACCCTTATTTTCTCTTGTGGATCTCATGAATTGTTTAAGTGACTTTTGAGATATATATATTGGTGTGGTGTTTGTAGAAAGCTCTCACACTATACTAGATGTTGGATTGCAATATATATATATATGATTTCTTCGAGAAAAGTTTCCTGCTGTGATGTAAGATTTTGTCGAACCACGTAGCTCCTGTGTTCATCTCTTCCTCTTCCTTTACTCTTCTATTGTGCATGTCATTCCCTTGCCAGATTCAATACCACCACTAAAGCAAGCTTGAAAGAAATCAAAGAGAGAATAAAACTAAAGGTTTGAGAGATAGAGAAAAAATACATCTGAGATTTGAGAGAGAATAAAAGAAACTATGATCAAAATGATTTTTCTGTAAAAAAGAAAGAAAATATTAGTATTCATTTGAGTACACTTTATCTCTCTACGTGTTGTAGTATTCAAGAAGGAGTTAGTGACGTTGCTTCTTGTCCTTCACTTATTTCACCAACCAAAGAAAAAGAATTGGACTTCAACTTTGTTTGTTTTGCTTCTTATTTGGGCCTGTAATTCAACTAAACCCAACACAACAGGCAAAGCAGATGTCTCTCTATATATAATTAAGTATGATCATCGATTAACCTAATAAATAAGAATTGAGACTTCTAATTGAACACGGCTAAGCCAATGACATCTATACATTCATCCTATTGTATCAACGAAGAGATATGTGATAAAATATAATGATTGTTAGTGCATATCTGTAAGTTGTCGAGAAATATATAAAATATCTATAAATAAGAGAGAAACTCTTCTTTGAAGTACGTTATAGGGCAAATCTAAGCAAGAGGATAAAAGAAAAAGAGGAAGATTTTGTGGTGGAAGCTAAAACCAAGTTGAGATGTACACATCCAATCATTTACAAAGGCTTATTCTTTTGTATGACAAACACATTCACGTTACATGTTTGGTTTTGTGCCAGACATTTCTTGAGGAACTGACATTGATTGTTTTTCTTCTTTTTCTATTTTTTGTTTTGTTTTTTTTTTTTTTTAAATCTCTTCTTTTGTCCATTTCTAAACAACCATAAATGTCGGCTGCTCTTTCTTATCCTAATTTAAATTTGATTTGTGTATATATTTATCTCAAAAGAAATACACTGCATGTTTTCCATTAAAAACTACAAACACATGTATGTATATATATGTGTGTGTATCTATGTATGTGTATGTGTATTTTCAAAAGAAACTGCTACGTACGCAAGTTCAAACCAATTTTGTGTAGTCTATATGTGCCTAATTATATTTGTATTGGGTTTTGTTTTTGCTTCAAACAAAAGCTTTAACTATTTTAGATTGAAGAAGCATTTTGAACCTGCTAAACCCCACATCTTCAAAGTAGGTATCAAAATCATTGATTATTTTAATTAGATCGAACAATCTAACCTTAATCATTCTCTTAAGAATAATATATATGTTCATGATTGTCAAACTTGTATTGATTCTTCAGAATCTCAATTATTAGAAGATCAAAGTGTAGAGAAAAAGCAAGCAGTATTTACTTGTTGGAGGTCAAAAGTGTAAGTTACTGTCATTAGAGGGGTGTAAAACATAGTGCCTGCAGTGATGCGATGTACAATGGAAACATAGAGACATACTCTCTTCACTTTGGTTTTATGATTTATCTTTAAATGTGGTTGCTATTTAGAAATGACACTCCCGATATCAACTGCCACGTCTTTTATATCTCAATTTCTCTAAGGATTTGATATCCACTGGAATCATTAATTAATATTTTTACATCAAGTTGAATTATTTATTCTTTGTATTTAAATTTTATAATTCATTAGTAGACATATGTGTATTAATTACTACTAAACTATTTTCAATTTCAATATCTTACTATTCATAGTTTTGTATTTTCAAGTACAAAAATTATAAAAATGAGATATCAAACTTTGGACTTCTAAGATAAAAATTAATTTGTAACATAGAGTTAGAAAATCTTTAGTCCAATATATATACGTCTAATATCAATATCGATCGTGAAAAAGAATAAATTAAGTAAACTACAACACTTAACCAGAGAAGAGATCCGATCCACACACCATGAAAAGAAAGAATAAATTAATTAAATTATAAGGCATTAATAATGTGATAGAACCAAAGTATACAAACTTTGTCTCCACTATGACAAATCCGATATTTGTACATTATTATTATATATTTTTCCAAAAAAAAAAAAAATAAGTAAAAGCAAAAGCAATCCAATGACCAAGAAAGAGAGACAAAATGTGTATCACAAAATAATTAGAACATAACCTCTAAGAAGATAAGACTCCAACAAGAAAAATACTTCTAAAACTCAAAAGTTCAACACAAATATATAGTGTAGTAGTAGTAGAGTGTAGTACTTTACATTTTCCCCTTCTTTGTTTTTTTTTTTTTTTTTTTTTTTTAATTTATTATTATTATTATTATTATTATTATTATTTATTGTGATTATTATTATTTTAGTTTTTGTTTCTAAATCCAATTGAACACAACATTATATCACACATATAACTTCTAAAAAGATTATTTGAAATTGATGAATAATTGAATTAGTTCTTGGAACCACCCACTGTGGGTGTATGTTGATGAAGTTGCTGAAACATTGTGGCAATTCTATTGTATGCTTCCATTGTCATAGGCTGCATCAAAAGATTATATTTATAAAACATTAAATCTACCACTTAAACTTACTCGTTAAAAAAATTTTAAGATAGAGATGTATAGTTTAATGTAGTAACCTGTTGTTGACATGCAAGAAACGCCGAGAAAGGGTCTGCAACCATGGCAGTCGGAGAATGTTGGAGTTGGTCACAAGTGCCTCCATCCCATGTTGGGATGGGCATGAAGGCGGTCGGGTGGAGGAGCGGAGACATCCCTGCGGCGGTAAGGCCAGAACGACCAGCCATCATGTTCAAATGGTCCATTCCCAAAGGCATTCCCATTCCCCCCATGCCCATTCCTAACCCCATTGGAGCCATTAACGGCGCCATCGAAAGCTGTTGTTGCATCGCCATCGGTAGCATCATTGGCATGTTCATTCTACTCATTATTTGGACTTGTGCTTGCAGTTGCTTCAAATATTCAATTACTTCATCCAACATTGAAGCTTTGTCGGTCTATATACAAATATTAAGTTAATGAATAGATGGAAAAAAAGTATAAATTTAATCAATTACAAACTTAACAAATAGTGTTCCAAGAATTTGAATTAAAAATCATTCACGAATATATGTCTAATTTTCCTTTACCATAATATTTTGGGTCCACTCCAGATGCATCCATCTATATACTTTACTTTCTCATTACTTATTTCAAAAAAGAAATAAAAATAATTTACTGCATGACAAATTATGATTTGACAATTTGGTGGAATGTACAAAGATAAATGTCACTCGAGATACACCTACACCTAAGTTAGACGTTATTTGTTTTTTATACAAAATATATATATATATATATATATATATATAGAAATGAAGGCAATGGGGCCCAATACAAGAGAAGTTTTTAATGTCACCTGTCCATATACTCTTCTTCCAACACCCTTCTTCTCTATCCTTTTCCTAAGTAGTACCCTTTTGTGGCCTTGGTTCAATCATACCCCATTATTGCTTTTTCCTCACAACTCACCCTCTTCTATGTCACAAAATTTGGTCCTAATTAAGGTGGACAAATTCTACATCATACCTTCCCCACTTGCCAAAATCTCTATCATATATCATATTTCTTTATACCAACAAAAAAAAAAAAAACATTTGTTAATTAAAATCTTTAATTAAACCCACTTTACGATCATTAAACATCTTTTAATTTCTAAAATGTATTTAGATAATTCTTTTTCAAATGGTGCTTTTCCACATTTCATAAGAAAAAAACACACAACATATGGGTCTAACTGATTCTAACTAAAATGTAGGCTAAATTATTATATATAAGAAAGTACCTTGAATTTTGTCATATTTTACTAAAAATTTGCAATATTATCATTGACCTTTTATAAATATTTCGATACTATCTTCGAAGTAAAAATTCATTAGAATGTTGGACAAAAAGTCAGAATGACAATGATGTGAAACAATGTAATAGTGACTAAGACGCTCGTCTTAATCAAGTCTTAAAGAACGACTCCACAACATTTATGAACATTATTCAAGAGTAACATTGCAATTTTTGAAAGAGTAAAAGTACTTTTTGAAACAATGTTCAAAGTTTAGATATTTTTTCCCATGATTTAACTTAAACAGTAACTTTTTAGATTTTTCTAGTCACTTTTGACAACCAAGTTAGAGACATTTTGAAAATACACTACTAATATTCATTTGAAAACATGCTTTATGTTAACTCCTCTCGATCAATACAAACGAGTCAATAAAACAAAAGCATGTCCTTCTGTTTTAGACTTTAAAATGTAACAATTTACTTCTCATGTGGTCTATGTTCATAATGATTTAGTATCCGTTGAAAAAAATGTTGTTAAGGTGTAACGAAGGCTTCATGTGACAATCAACATAATCTACCATAAATACAAAAGAAAAATGATGAGTCGTCAATGTGAATCAAGTAGTCATCACATCAATAACACCTCTACAAAACTTTCTACTGTAATGACTAAATCATATTACCATTAAATTGTTACCTAATAAAGTTAACTACGTAGAGACTATTGAATACAAGAATTTGAGAATTTGGTTTTTTTTTTTTTTGGATCTAGAGAGTAAAAACCTACCCAACCAAATTGGGAGATTTTGGTGTAAAAGAAAAATGGGCTCCATGTGTACCTTATTGGAATTTGGGACCAGCTTTTGCAATGTCTTCATCCTTTGGTTAATCTTGTCTCTCCTTTTCTATAAACAAATTAAATAATTACTAAATTAATTCATACGATACGACAAGTTTTGTTATTTAAAATAATTTTATATTTAAATTATTTTTATGAAAAAATAGGAAAAAAAGAAAAACTTACACGTTCAGATTGGTTATGTATAGCAGCAGCCCTACTTCTTTTAGTAGAAACTGAGGATTTGGCATTCTCTTTTTTTCTGTCTCCTTCATCCTCTTCTTCCACCTTCACGTGTTCATAATCATTCCCCAATTTAATAAATCATATAATATATATATATATATATATATATATATATACCACAAGCAAATCTCTCATTACAAATTAAGTAATAATTGCCTCAAAAAATAAAATCAAACTATGTGAGTCTATGACTTCATATTTCATGTATAATATTTGATTCTAACCCCCAAAAAAAGGGCGTTCTTCTAGATTATATCGATTTTTATGCAGCTTAATTAAAATCTACTTATGACTAAAGAAAAATAAAAAATATAATTATTTTTTAAACAACAAAACTATTAAAATATTTACAAATATAACAGAACGTCAATATCTAACAACGATGATAGACAACTGTAGGCACTAATAAATAATATTGTTTAGTGTTTATCATTTTATAAATGTCTATTTGTTATATTTGTAAAAAAAAATTGACTCAAAACATTTTTTATTATTTTATTAAATAAGAAAAAAAGAATAACAAAAAAAGAGAGCATGCAATTTAGATTACACGTTGAGTGTTTCCTCTTTATTCGTCAATTAACTCAAAAGTTTAAGTTAGTGGACGAAGATAATTTGGACATTATATCATTCAACATTTGCCCAAATAAAAACATACTTTTCTAAAACTAGTTTTTTAAAGAAAAATTAAAAGTGACCAAGTTTTCAAGGACATTGGTAAAAAAAGGAATTAAAAAAATTTATAAGTAGGAAGAGTGTTTAATTTTCGAAGATTATCAAACATCCCCTATGTTATTACATACTAAAACCCACCATTGTAGTTGTTGCAAAAAGATTAATACTTAAAAAAATGAATTATCAAGTTTAAAAAGATAAAAAGAAAATAAAAATGTCAATTCAAACAATCCGTTTTTATGTTGGTTAATAAAAATCTTACCTGATGTGTGCTATGGCATACAGAATCATGGTCGTCGGTGGTGGTGACGGTGGTGTTCTTAACGCACGGCTTGTCGGAGCTTGTATTATCGAGCGACCCTTGTGACGTGGCAGTGGTAGCAGTGAAACCAACGCTACCGTCAACGGCGGCGAAATTCCTATCGCGAGTACTGTTCAACGTCACTTTCTGACTACTTTCCCTGTTGCCACTCACGCTGATCTGATTCCGGCAGCTACTCCACTCCCCTGACGCGTGACCCACACGCGCCACTACCCTTCCACGTTTTCCATGGATCACTCTACTGTCATCGTCCTCCTCACGCGCCTCCACAGGGATATCACTCGACTTCCCGGCGCCACCACCCCCCGTGGCCGACTTTTCGCCGCCGCATGGAACCATCGCGTCGGCGGTGGAACCGGTCGGCGTTTGCCTATGGTGGTCGGAAAACCACGGCACCAAATCATTGGCACCGCCGTGGCCGGTGTCGTCGGTGTTAATATCAAAACTAATATTATTCTTACCATGGCGAGTTCCTTGGTTCACCAATGACTCAAGCGTGCCACTCGCACGTGCCGGCTTATTATCCCACGTGTACTTTGAACCAACACCACCACCACCACCGCTGTTCTGAATCGTGCCGGTTACCCTCGGCAGCCCCAGACCATGCATAGCCAATTGCCCATTTTCCCATGTCAGTTCTGCCACTTCATATTCAAACCTATCCAAAAAAACCCAAAATCAAAAATAAATTTTTTAAAAAAAAAACCATTAAAAAAATAGAAGTAGCTAAAGAAAATTACATTGGAACGACGTCGTCTGCGGCGGATGAGGAGTGGAAAGGGGGACGGCCGGCGGCGGTGGAGGAGGGTGGCGGTTCGGAGAGGTCCCAATTAGGAACACACTGACTCATGCTCTGTGTTTGTTTGTTTGGTGTTGTGTTGTTGTGTGTGTTTTGTTTTGGTGGTGAGAAAACAGAGAGAGACGGTGGTATTTGTGTGTTATAGGAAATGAACGAAATATAATTAATTAATTAATTGAGGTTGGGTGCCACATTGGATAATAGTAATTTGACAATTTTATCTTTTGTTCCTAGATTTTTAAATTTGAATTCTAAACTTTAACGTTTATATTTTATTAAATACTCAATTTAAGTCTTCAATATTTTTATATTGTTGGAATGTTTTGAATTCATTATGTACACTACAACCAACCTAATATTGGGTCTCTCTGACAAATCAGTGAGCCAAAGTTCACTGAACAATATTGTTGGAATGTTATAGTTCTTGTATTGAGTATATATATGAAATGCAATATATAATCTCTCTAACCTAATGATGTCGTGTCATATTCTAAAAACATTCTCTTTAATATTATCATTTTTCCTCTGCCCTGTAGACGTAGCTAACACGTTATCAGTGAACCTTGAATATCTGCAGCATTTTCAAATATAAGAAAATGAATCAAAATATTTATAAAATATAACAAAATTTTAGATTTTATCAATGATAGACACTGATAGATATTAATAACATTTTTTCTATTTACAATAATTTTTTATTTAAAATTAATGAGCTATAATTATTTTAAATTAATCAATAGTTATTAGCTCTAAAATATCATTCTCTTAAATAACATATGAGACGGATAACAAACTTCACATGTCAAAGTTTATAGCACAAACTTAATGCTAGTTGATTTATACTCTCGAAACTAAATTCAAAACTTTATAACTATACGTGTCACCTCTTGAAAATTTATATATCAAATACAAAAAATATTAGACCCAAAAGTTAACAACACACGTAATAAAAAATAAAATGGAATGCCATTCTCTGCTGTGTTTTAGATCGAGGGTTGATGGACTTATTTGTCCAATTCTTCATATCCTCTCTCTAATTCATTATTTTTCTCTTAATGCTCTTTCTTTGTCATAAAATTCCAAACCACAACCTCACCATTTTCTTTTATTTTAGTTGAGTTGTCTTTTTGACACCAAATCCCTGCTCTACCTCTACATCACTGCTAAATTTCCATCCACATGTTTCATAAACAAAAGGATGAATATGTAGACATTTTTATTATATTATCAAAAAACTGATATATTACAACAAAAATAACTGTAATAAATCATACTTTTATATTACAAGAAACCGTTTAGATATGCTTGACTTAGTAACTCGACTATGTATTCAAACATATACTTTAATTATAATCTAAACAATTTTACATCTCAAACACAAAATTTTCAACTTCAAAGACGTATTAATACCAAGCTTCATCGCAAAAAACACAGCTTCGTTTTTGTGTGTATTTTTTCAATTTAAACTTAATGAAAATCGATTGATCTATTATTAGGCCCTAAATGGATTGTAGTGAGTTGACATAAAGTTGGAGGGGTAATTAGAAACTTGGTTTTAAGTTTGCTTAATTCTCATTCTATAATGTTTCCGATTTTCATTAGTGAAGTAGGAGATGTAAAGATAATTGAAAGGGACTTTCTAAATTAACAGATTATACCTTTTTTCTTTTAGCTGCCTCTAAAACAACTTTATAGTTTTTGTTTTTATTTATACAACATTATAGCTTAGAATAATTTTAGATTGCTTTTTTTTTACCTTTAATTTTTTTTTAAAAGCATGTGGATAAAACATGTTGAAAAAGACTCATATTAATTTGTAGGGACAATTTTTAGTCCCAACCAAAAGCTAGTACGTAGCATATGACACGAATAAAGACCAACGAGGGATTCCTTTGAAAGGTTTCCTTAGATGATTGGATAACCTGACACTCTTTTATGTTATCTCTCCCACCTCTCCCCCTCCCCCCACATTCTTCATTTAATATATATGTCTAATTATTTAAAACTTCAATAATTTTACTTTTAAACTTTGTTAAAAATACTTTTTCACTATGTTATTAATTAGACTAGTGTATTGGAACATTTATAAATGGTTACATTTGTCAACGTGGATATAATTTAATTGGTATGGTATCTTTTTTATCTTAAAATTGGAGCTTCAAACTTATTTAAATAAAGAGGTATGAGAGCCAAATTTTGATATAAAAATGAAGTAAAAATTTTATTTAGTTAATATTGAAAAATTTAGGTTTAATGGACCTCTAAAATTGGTACGTGGGGATAAAGGATATCTACCACAAATTTGAGAGAGGAATTATATATATATATATATATATATATATATATATATATATATATATTACTAACTAAAAAGATATTTTCTTTGTATGATGCATTATTCTTTCAGATCTAAAAACTCATTTTGATTATTTCTCTTGGGCTGTCCATATTTTTTTATGACAAGAACCGATATTTATTTTAAAAAAGGAAAGTTCATTTGGACTAAAATATCAACCAAAAGTTCAACTATCCATAAAAATGTATATAAAGAAAAAGAATGATTACATTATTATATCACAACTTCTTCTAACAGTCAAGTCTTGGTCATTTGTAAACC
>JBBPDJ010000003.1:15804620-15834705 GCA_037974625.1 Cucumis cinereus
TATATATATAGGAGTTCTTTTCTTTATTTTTTATTTTTGATAATTCTAAAAATTATGGGAGTAGTTGGAGTATACTTATTTTGATGATAATAGAGGGGAATATAATATTTGAACTAAAGTTCTTGACACGAGTAGGGAAATATTTGATTTATGATTATATTATTTGATTTATGAACATAGGAAAATATTATATTGTAATATATACATAAATTATGATGTATGTGGATGGATATATGTGTCAAACACGTGGAAGTGAGGTTGCCTAAAATATCCCAAATGACATGTGGTAGCAGAAGGAACGCGTTTGAGGAAAACAAGCCAGATAATGCTTTTATATTAATAATAATAAGTGGGACATACTTATCTCAAATAAGTAATTTTAAGTCAAAAGCGGGTACAATTCAACGTTTTTTTATTAACTTTAAATTACAGATTTCGATTTTTTGTTATAAAAAAAATATTGCATTTGATGCATATAATGCTTTTGTCTATACATTTTATGATATAAAAATTTGTACGATGTATGTTTAATAGTATATTTATAAAAGAATGGTATTAAATAATAAAAATATTTATAAATATAATAAAAAAATTATATTAATAATAAAAATGGATAATCTACAATTATTTATTATTGGGTGATAAACTGGTATATTTATAGGTTTTTGAAAATATTGAAGTACATTTAATTATTAATGATGAAGTGGTATAAATTGCAATGGTCGAATATGAACGTGAACGAGGTCAAACCACAAAATGACTGCGCGTGGGGAATTTAAATTTGTTCTTTGTCATTACACGTGTACGGACCTCAAGCTTGATATAGCGGCTTGCTCTTTATAGCTTTGCCACGTGTCATCCACGCGCTCTTTTTAGAGCTGGTCAACGTATTGATGTTGGAGGTTCTGTGATTGGTCAGCTTTATTTATTTATTTATTTATTTATAAATAACAAAGTCTGTCTCTTCTTTTATCAATGGGTTATGTTTCACGTGATCACTCATGGTCAAAATCACGTAGTAAATTGTTCAATCACATTATTACCACCTCATTTTTTTCACTATCAACTTTTTAATTTGTATCCCCATCAAAATGTCTATTTTAATTATTCCAATTTCATTTTTATGTTAATTTCATCATATTTATTTTAATTAGTCTCTTAAACCTTTTAACAAAGACAATTTTGGTTAATATTAGTGTGGATCTCAATTTATTAGGTGTCATGTCAAAGTGCTTTTAAGAATAAAATGTGAGATCTACCAATGTTTATGAAGGTAAATTTATCGTGTAAACATAGGAAATATGGTACATCCGTAGTACTAGAAAAAAATTTCATTAATTTGTTAAGAAAAAAGACAGTTACAATAAAAATTAAATTCAAAGTATTAGTTGTATTGCAACACTTCAAAAAGTTTGTAAATATAATAAAGTCTGTCAGAGTCTATCAATGATAAATCATATTGCATATTCATGAGCTTTTATGATTTGCATCGGTTTGTTTTCCATGCTTTATTTTTTGTGAGTAGCATGTTAAGTATACTAAATCATTACTTAATCGTACGCTTGAATGCTTTGTTCCACTGCTCTATAATCTATATATGATGGTATTAATTGTAGAGTACTCATTATATATATCATAAACTATATGATTACTATTATGATTTATAATATTTCTTTTTTTTTTTGTAAAATTAATTATTATTTTTAATATCGATGTCCAACTGTCTACTTTTTATGGATAATGCGTCAACTGGATATATATACATATCATTCCATACTTAAAAAGACTCTTAAATCATCAATTGACCAAAAAAAACTTAAGTTGATGAGTGAAGGTAGATTTAATTTAACACTTCCCTACTTATAGGAGGTTTGAAGATACATACTTTAATATTATTTTAAATTATTGATTGACTCCAAAACTTAAATTGATAGATGAAGGTAAATTTAATTTTATATCACGTGACAAAAAAACCGAAAGGCCAGTGAATTGAAAAGAAAATCAACAAAGCATATCACATATTTCCCCATAGAATGATTGGAAATAATAGAAGGAAAATAATTGGAGTATAGGTCAGGTCTTTTATGGATTGTGGGCCTTGAATAATGGAAATATTTGAGGGCCGAAGCATGAGATTGCGAGATTTTAGGGCCTACATCTAAATAACATTTTGAAAATATATATATATATATAGCTAAATGTACTCTCTTTTTTTTTTTTTTGAGAAAATAGCTAAATTATATTTTTCAACTGAATATTTAAATTTCATTGCGATGAAATTACACATTAATAGAAAAGAAAGGATATGGAAGGGATGAAAAATCCAAAATTTCATTTTCTAAAAATATGATAATTTTGTCCATTAAACCTCACATTCTTTGATAACGTAAACTAGGCTAAACCATTTTGAAGAAATGTTTAGATTTTGAAAAACTATAACAAGATTTTGTTAATATTACAAAAAAAGTCCATTTTTGTCGTCGGATGGGGTAGCACGAGAGAGAAAAAACGAGCGAGAGAAAACAGTCAAATTATTCTCAAACAATAATGACCAAACACAATTATCTTTTTATATTTTGAGGCAATCGTTTTTTGTGGTAACATATTCTATGCATAAAACATTGAACCAAACGACTCCTTCCAATTTTCTCTTCCCGTCCCATGAATGGTTCAATAACTCATACTTTGAATATTGATTTCCTTGGTTTTTTCCCGTAATGATCAAACATAGGATGTCTTACTTTGATAATATTAAGGTAGAATAATGTTTTTTCTTAAAAGAGAGAGAGAAAAAGGGTTTGTGTTGAGATCTCTAATGTAACATTACAATTAATTAATTAAGTTCTCAATAGTAGACTACAAACTCTTAAAAAATATTGGAATGAATAACAAACAAAAAAGGAAAAAAAAAATAGACTAAAAATATATTGAAAAACAAAAACATATATATATATATATATTTACTATATGGTTTGAATAGTAAAAATTAAAATGTGACCATATTAAATAATAATAAAAAGACAGGGATCCGTAATGTTCTGCGATTATAAGGTGACCAAAATTGTTGTTTTCGAAATGCAAATTTCTCGCCGGCCCTCTCATCACTCACTCACCTACTAACAACAATACAACATGGAGTTTGGACTTTGGACTTTGGACTAAATCAATTAACCAAAAATTTTACTGTTTAATTAAAAAAATTAGAGTCAAAGAAACAGTGCACGTGTGAATCTGGTACCTTCGTACTCCCCCAAAACCCCACTCCACACCCTCATAACCCTATATACTAGTAAACAAATTGATTGGTAGCCATATAGTCTATCGACTATCATTGATAGATTCAAAAGATCTAAATTTTGCTATATTTACAAATTCTTTTTACATTGTATTATATCTATAAATAATTCGGATCTATTTCAGCAACTGTTTATAAAAAAAGCAGTATACTTGATCTAATCATGCAACCACATATAATTTATCACATGAAAAATCCTTGTTGATTTTGTTTTTAAAATTAGAATAAGCTGAAAATAATAACAATAATAATAATAATACACATGTAGCTGATGATAGCACAAAATAGTACTCAAAATCATTAATATCTCCATCTCCCTCCTCCCTCCCTTTTCACCACTGTCGGCGACCCTCTGATTAAAACACCAAAAATATTAAATAAAGAAAGAAAAAGAAAAGAAAAGAAAGATCTCATTTTTATGTGTAATATTCAATTCATTAAAAGCTTAGCTGTTTTGTTTGTACTTTGTGTTTACAAACAACAGGCACCCATATCTTATTTCTTGATCTTCATCTTCTTCATCTTTTTCCACTCACCTTCCCAAAATCCAAAATCCAAAATCCCTCCCTATATAAATCCCTCCATTTCTCATTATCATTTCCAAAAAGTTGTTAAATTTATCATATAAATATGGCAAACTCCAATATTATCATTCCAATTTCCCCAAGAAAGCTTCGATCTGATTTGTACTCATACTCCTACAATCAGGATTATTCTAAAATCCCATTAGTTATTAGTGTTGTTGCGTCTTTGATCCAGAGAAATATGGCTAGAAACCATCGTATTGCCAAAAGCTACATGTCTTCCAAGGGTGCTGTTGTTTTCGATTGCCGTGACGAGGCCCCCGACATGTCGATTCAGTCTTATTTGGAGAGGATATTTCGTTACACCAAAGCTGCTCCTTCTGTTTACGTTGTTGCTTATGTTTATATTGATCGGTTTTGCCAACAAAATCCTTCCTTTCGGATTACTCTTAGAAATGTTCACCGTCTTCTCATCACTACCGTCATGGTTGCTTCTAAATATGTCGAGGACATGTAAGTCTTTCCTATTTTTTAAAAAAATTCATTCAGTTTATAAGCTTTCCTAATACCATATTAGATTAGCATAAAATTTCATTTCAGTTCATGTACCTTTTGAATACAGTAAAAATCTTCTTTCAAATAGAAAAGAATTATATGTCGGAAGAGATAATATCATATATTTTTTTTTATTGAATTCAACAATGTAAAAAGTAAAAAGTTTGAACTTATGATCTTCTAATTAGGCGGATGTGTGTTGTGTTGTTTTAATTCAATTTTAAAAAATTTGTAAGTAGGAGCCTTTTATGTTATTGAGTGATGATTTAAGAAACGTTCGGTTTATTTTTGGTAACAGGAACTACAGAAACTCGTACTACGCAAGAGTGGGAGGATTGACAACAAAGGAGATGAACCAATTAGAGATGGACTTTTTGTTTCTAATGAGATTCAAATGTCATGTAAATCTAAGTGTTTTCGAGAGTTATTGTTGTCATTTAGAAAGAGAAGTTAGCATTGGTGGAGGATACCATATAGAAAGAACATTAAGATGTGCGGAAGAGTTGAAATCTAAACAAAACCAACAAACGACATATATTAATCAAATCACTCGTATTATGTTGTAGAAATCAAAAACCCTATATCTATACACTTGTTTTTCTTTATTTATTATTATTTTATATATAGCTAGGGTGTCTTTGTAATTAATTATAATACAAAGTTGCCGCTATTGTATAGTTTTAATTATAATATAATGTAATTGGTTATTTTGAATCATTGTTACATTTGCCGACACTTAGCTTAATATTTAATCATGTAATACGTACAAAAGACCCTCTTTTTTTTTCTCTCTTTAATTATGTAACTCACTATGCTGAGATTTTAATAGTTTAATGAAAAAGGACAATTTTGGAGAGATGTTATTGGATCATTGTCTTTTTTACTTTATTTTTATATTCTAAATATTCTATCTCTCTGCCTTTCTCTCCTAGTAGTGGTATTATTAAATACAAATATGACCATATTGAATTATTCAATTGATTAAATAATTTATCACTTAGGTGAAATTAAAAGATAAAATTAAATTGCCTTGAACATTAGTGAGGTGTGGTAGCTAAAAAAAGTTATTTGGGGGTTGATTAATTAATAGTGAGGTATATTGGTCATGAGTCATTTGTCCAAAACTAGGTCCTACATGAGTCACATGCCTTAAATTCATGCCTAACATGAATATCCTTCAATGGGTCATGTGCCCAACCCCTATTAAATTTTGGTCACTATTTTCCTTTTTCTTCTTTTGTCTATTAATGAATTTGCCTACTTGAATAAGGTTTAGTTTTACATATTTGAAATATCTTTTTTGAAGTTAAATAATCTTCATTTTAGAATTAAAATCCATAGATATTTAAAAACTTTGACAGATTATGTTACATTTGTATTTTTTTTAAATGTTGCTATATATATTAATATTTTGAATCTAATTACTATATTTATAATTATTCCATCTTTTTACAAACTAAATTAATCATTTAACCATTCTATTAATTATTTAAATATAAAATTAAAAAACTTGTAAAAAAAGAAAAAAAATCGAAAGCTCAAAATTAAAAGCCGAAGTCCAAATACGGACAAACATTGATGTTGGAGACTCACTCCATAGCTTCACCATAATCAATACTTAATTAAATTCTAAATTTCTTTGAAAATGAAATAAATTGTAATATAATATATTTTTAAAAATTTAAATATTGTATAATAAATTAGCTTAAAATATAATTAAAAAAAATCAAAAGTAAAATAACAACATCAAACAAAAGAGAATTTTTAAAAGTGAGAACACACAACCCCTCAATTTCTTGGAAGTTCCCTCACCAGTCTATTGATAATCATTTTAAAAAATATGTTTTTTTAAATATATTTTAGTTTTCCTCATTTTTAAAAAAGACGAGAATAAATAGAAGGCTAGACCTCGTCAACCTTAATAACAACTTAATAGGTAAACAACGATAATTTTCTTAACCTTAACATTATGTATTCGTTTTTAGTAATCAACAATGGAGGAACGAAGTTGAACTTCTAACCTCTCCGATAAAAGATATTATGTCAAATTATCAATTAACGTTAAACTAAACTCACTTTGGTTTCTCATATATATTTCAATTGAGGGAGAAAAATTAAATTATAATTTAATAGATATTGTATAAATATAAAGTAATAAAATGTTTGTCAACAACCTGTTCCCCAGTTATCTCCAGACATATACCTAACCCAAAATTATAAGAGACATAAGCACTTTAGATTATTCATAACTAATTTAAATAAATTATTATTAAGTGGAAAAACACTATTTGTTCAAAGTATCATATCAAATCATTTTAAAATTATCATACCCAATCACATTATTTTTCTATTTTTATTATGGAACTTTGATATGAAATTTCGTCAACCAAATCATTATTATATTATCTTTTAAAATGAATCAAATTATTATTATTATTATATATTTAATTAATATATCCTTACACAAATTCATGACTCTCAACAATGAGTTACAAAATTTGAATTATATAAAATTTGGAATGCACACTACTATATTATGCTTTGGGTCAACTTTTGAAAGAATCATTGACATTTTGGTTATCAATGTACATTGATGTCAGTTGAGCTAATGTACATTATGTTGTTACAAAACTCGTAATGTACATTGATATCAATAAGGACAACATATACATCCACTTATCTTTACATGTATATGATATTGTCAACTTTAAGTGTAAACCCTAATTATTTTACTTTTGAAACCACCTAAAATATCTCGTGCCAAATGGAAATAATAATCTCACACCTATTATTCCAATAAATAATGTAAGACTATATTTACACCTTTGACCTCCCTCGACGAAAGATTATTTTACAAAAATGATATAAAGAGCAATCACTGTTTTTTGTTTCAATAATCCGAAAATCAAATGGTTAATTAGTGCAAGGGAAGAACAGTACTGCATCAAATAAAAAGCAATTATATCAAAATCAAAGGAAATTTCCAAGACCCATGCATTGGAATAGTGCCCAGATGAGAATACATAAATATCCCCTAACTACATTTTTTTTTTCATATATAGATTCAATAAGGCTATACTAAAAATTAAAAAAGAAAAAAAAAAACTTGAGATTAATTTAAAAGTTTTCTTTCTGATTAATCATTCTAAAATATATATGATCATTCCTTATGAAAGTTTTTCTAGCTCTCCACCCCTAAACAAGGTAATTGCAATCGTTATATTGGCGTGATGGCGAGTTCTCGAGATGGCATGATCGAGGAAGAAGGTGGAGGTTCGTTATCATTGTCGGTATTCATCTCTTGAAGGGCAGGAGGATTGACAACAGTCATTTGCATTGTAATGTTATCAGAAAGATGGTTCCTCATCTCTCTATTCTCTTGACAAAGAGCACACCAATGCATGCAACAATGCACCAGACATGGGTCACATGGAGAGTTCTACAAAAACAATATATATATATAATAGGCAGTGTTATATATTTTTTTAATAAGATTAACTATATAAAAGAAAATAACAAAAAAAAAAAAAATCAAATGATTTTCAAACGAAACCTTGAGATGATATTTCTTTTGCAACGATTGACGAAACAAGCCAGTATAAATACCACACATCCACCAAGCAAACATGAGGGTTTCAGAAATCAAAAAAGAAGTTTGGGGATCAATGCCATGGAAAAGTGCTGTTGCAGCTGCCACTGCCATTCCTCCTTCTACACACATTGCATGACAAACGCATGCATTTTGCCATGGGATTTCTTCTCTCATTGTCTCTACATTTTCACCAAATAACACACATGGACACAACATCCCTCTCCAACCTAGTACCACCGTAACAAAATCAGTAAATACACCTTGACATCTTAAACCAAATTGATATATCTGTAATATTCTCATCGCACCCTCAAACTAAAAGTATATGCATTCATCACGAAAAAAAGTACAGAGGAGAGCTAGAGAAAAGCTTGAAGTAATCAAAACATTTACATGTGTTAAGGAGAGATGCATTTCAATTGAACGAAATAGTGGATACATAATAATTACAAAAAATAGAAGATTTAATACACCACGAAGCAGCCTGAACAAACAATTTCGTTTCTGCCATGTTATTAGTTTAAAAAAAAAGTACTTTATTCATTTTTCGATTAAGGGTTTGTTTGGATTGATTGGGTAGTAATTAGAAAAAAAAAGTGTTTTTAAGATTAATTCTTACAATTCCTAGTGTCTTGAAAGCAACCACAAATGCCAGTAGTCCAATCTTCATCGGCTGGTGGTTGATAGCTTTCTGGTAGCGGCTGCCCACATTCCTCACATCTATGAACAATCAACTGTGTTTGTACCAAAACAATTAATGTTACATTAGAAACAATTGACAAGCAAAAATCTGTATACAGGTTTACATAATTTGACAAACGACGTGATGTGTTACATCCTTATTCTATTTAGGAGCAACAAATAAAAAATATAGAAATTGTGTCATAATAGGCTCTCGACAAAGAGAAGTGCGCAATCACATACCAACAAAAAATGTTGAATTCGTTAAGAACTTTATTGAATACAAAATTGAAAGTTGAATAAACATCTTGAAATTTCAGAAATTCCTAATTGACATGAACTCGAAAGTTTACGACATAAACTTTGGTAATCAAACCAAAAAGAAACAGAGAAAAAAAAAACCTGTGGAACTTGAATAGGTTGATTGAGCTCTCCAGGGGTTATGTCCTCCAATGGGCCTTGATCTTTTGTCAACCTCACATATCTTGATTGAGCACTTCCCTCTGCCATTATATTATTTCACCCAAAAACAAATCTACAAAATCAACCTGGATCTTAATTCATCATAACATTAAAATCATTGATATATGAATGAAACCCTTCTGCAATTTTGGTAATCCTATCATTTTGGGATTCCCAATTGCTTGAAATCATAAAAAGTTCATTCAAAATTGGCCTAAATAACCCCAATTTTATTAACTGATGTTTTTTGGTTAGATCTTTGCAAAAAAGGGTTGATTAATTTTTAAGAGTAAGAAATTTTTAAAAGGCTTCACCAAAAAGGGTTTCTAAATTAAACCAAATGTGAAAGAGAGGTACTAAATATAGATTGATACATTAAACCATATTGTCCCGAAAGTTTAGATATCGACTGAAGTCAAAGTATTCATAACAATGCTTTGATGATTGGCCATGAGAGCGATTCGGAAACTCCAATTCCATTCCTCAAACTTAGAGATGATGCCAAGATAGGGTTAAAAAGATATGTAACAAATAATAATGTGGATGTACATCATTCAGAAAAATTGACATTTCTATTAAGATATAGATATTGATCGACAATACCGAAAAACTTTTTGTGTTAAGAATATTTTGATTAGGACAATGTTGTTAAATCAACCGAAGTTATGTGATCATATTAATCACAAAATTTGTAACCCAAAAGATGTCATTATAAACTCTACATATATATTGTATCACAACTTGAGCATAAACAAAATATTATTATAAATCTATTTTTAGTTAGGTTCTCCACCCTCACATTTCTTAAACTAAAAATATACAAGAAGTATGAACATTCAAGTTTTGATAATATATCATATATATATATATATATATATATATACACACACATATTATACAACTAATTATTGAAAGTTCAAAACTTCGAACTGTGGGAAGAAAAATGGAACAAAATTCAGTCCATGAACCAAAAATCGCATTTAACACATATAATGATTATATGGATTATCTCTCCAGTACTAAACTTATGAAGACATAACAATTTTAGTGATATTTTCATATATCTATGAATTCAATAACAATTTTAGTGATATTTTCATATATCTATGAATTCAATATTAACATGATTTCATTTGAGCATAACTTAACGGTAATTAAAATGTACTTATTCCATTTGAAGTCAAACGTTAAAAATTCTCTTTATTTCGTTGGACTCAAAAATGTAAACATAACCTAAATAATAATTAGTGTTTTAGCTTAATTGTACTTAAACAAAAGCCTTTTAACTTATTGTTAAAGCACAAACTAATTATTTATTAACTTTATAACTTTTTTTAAATTAAAAAATTCAAGACATTTTTGTAATTTCATAAATTTGAGAATTTCATGGAAATTCACATTTCAAACTTTATAGGAAATTCCCATGAAAAATAAGAACATATGAACCGAACTTTCATTTTCTGGGAAAAAATTAGAAGAAAAAAAAAAAGAAAGAAAGAAAGAGAGATTCCTGTACGGAAAGCTTTACCGTATCACTAAAAAAAAAAGAGAATCAGATGGCTTAGCAATCAATTTGGGGAACAATCCTTCAAAATTCTCTCCACATTTACACTCACAGACACACTTCTTCTTCTTCAATGGCCTTCAAATCATCTTCTGTAGTTTTATCCACCAGCAATTCCAGTGATAATACTTCCAACAGCTTACGCCATGGAAGAGAAATTGAAGCTCTAGATACAAAACCTGGGGCTACGACCCCTTTTCCCAAATTTGATTTGGGACCTGTTCCATCGGCTCTAGAAGTTGATGCTGCAGTTACTGCTCTTCAGAGGTGAAATTTTATTACATCTCATTCTCTATTTTTTTTGGGTATCTGTTCTTTTTTTTCTTGGGTTCCTGTTTTGTCATCTTAGCATGAGATTGAAGACAACCAAATTTGTTGGGTTTCTTTGTGTGAATTGTGTGTATGATTCTTTCTTGTGGATTAAGGTGTATACGAAGAGGAGAATTTTGATGGGAATTGTTCATTTTTTTGTTTGTGTTCACTAACATGTGAATTCGTAAAGCTTATACAAGTTTTCCTTTGACAATTTGAAAGGCGCAAGTAAGAGAAAAAATTATGGAAAAGCTCATTAAAGTTTTGTACTTTGTATAAAATATTATACAGTTACTGATGTTGAGATATGCCAGTTTCAATAGTGACCTTTGAAATTTTTGGACAATTTTCACTGGAGAAGATAAAAAAATGGAGAATTTGAAGATTAAGGATATCTATTTGGTTTGAACACTTTTTAGGAATGATTTGTTTATCATGCCTTTAGTTTTTGTTCACAAATGTGTTGTATGGTAACATGGTGTAGGATTTTTCATGAGGAAAATGGATTACGTGTGTTCTGTTTTTTAAGGAAACCGTTTTGACCTCACTCTTGGTGTTTGGGAAATTCAGATTTTATATATTTTCTTAAGAAGTTATTGACATGATAAAAAGTTCTCATGGAGTTGCAACATTAATCAGTTGGTTGCAGGATTGTTTTTCACTTGAATCGATGTCAAAATGGCTTCAGCCGCTGATGAACTCCAGTTGTTCAAACATTTTGCATTCTCGTGGTTATCGATTACTTTGTAAAGGTTTTCAATGGGTGCTTACAGATCCTGCTTTCAAGGTGCAACAAAACTTTCTTTGACATGGTGAAAGCTTACAACATAAATAGGATTAAAGAATGAACATTTTCAGACATCTCAAAAGCAACCCAATAGTATAATAAAACCTCAACCATTTCTTCCTTTATCTTACCATTGATATCCATAACTCTTTCCAAAAAATTCTCACAATAAGGCTCCCAAATATAATTTTGATTACAATAATTTAGGAGTGGACAGCAAATTTTTGCACATAAAATACCAACTGAGCTGTAAAGACATATTTGGATCTCCTTCACAACATTTTTGCTATATTTGTACTTTGAGGCAAATAAACCATCAAAACAACTTAAATTCCCCCCTTCCCTGACTGGAACTTTGAAATTGTTAAGTTAATATAACTTAAATAAATAAACGAACCCAAATATCTTTCTTTGTTGTATTTTTTCTTGAAAATTATTTTCTTCAAGGATCTCCGTTTAATTTAGGAACTGGTACATTCTCTGTGTTTGGACAAAGCTGTTTGGGATGCTATTAAAATCCATGGGATTGTAGAGAAGCTCCAGGAGTTACCTTCTTCAGGTGTGTAGTGAACTCTGACAAATTTAGTTACATAGTAATATAGAGAGAACAAAATTTATAATTGGCTGTATGCAACATATATATCTTAATTATTTTAGGTGGTATGGTGGAAAATACCCCAAATTTTTGGTTTAAGGGGCAGAATATTTTCCTTAAGTGCAGCAGTTGATTTAGTTTGTTGATTATTATTTGTGCGGAAAGAAACATTACTTTTCCTTGAAATGTTGGAGTTACAATCAAGGATACAAAGAGCTCACCTAAAATGTCTATATTCAAAGTTGACAATGACTTGGGGTCTCTTGTCATACCAGCTTAGAGGTCTCAAAATTGAACCTTTCAGTGAGCTTCAGGCGAAAATCCCATGATGTCTCTCCCATCTGGGCCTTAGGGTGGGCTCGAGTACACTTTGGTATAGGGGAGCAAAGCCCCAGCTCCTGGTTATCAAAATAATAACAATAATAATAAAAAGGTGATGCTTAAAGTGGAAGAAACACAAGAATCCATTGATTTCTTTCCACCAGTTAAGCAAACGATGGAAACTTCTTTCTAGAAGAGCTGTTGCACTGCACCCTTAAAAGTCTCTAACCGACCACCGATGGACTTGCTTGGCGTTGGTACCAGTAATGTGAATAAGAATGATTCTACTTGCTAATTGACTGTGGCACTTTTTAAGGTAGAGAACCACTTTATGGTTTGGTCTGATTGCTCCTGAATATGGTTAGAACTTGAGGAAGGAAGACTGAATTATTAAGGTGAAGTCATATTAATAAAGGAAAATCCAAACTTTGTACGGTGGAGGGGATAAAGTAGAGTTCTGGAAGTGATATGTGAGTGCATGTGCTTCCCTTCACTTTCTTTTTCTCTTCAGTCTCTTGTTATTCACAACAGCAAATTTTATCGTGTTTGGATAATGACCGAGCTGATGTGAGCGAGCCTCCTCTCTGAGACTTTAGACCTTGGTAGTGAACTATTAGTGGACTTTCTCTTGTAAATTGATACTTCAAAGTCTTTATTTAAATTTTTATTTCAACTGAGCAGGGCAAAAAAGAAATCTTGAATGGTTGGCATTCCATGAAGATCCAACCTTCTTTCATTCTATTTTGCTTCAAGACTTGGGTTGTGTATAATAATAATTATTTGTTATTCTCTTATTTTCAGAAGGTGGAAATGGAAACACTGGGAGCTCAAAACAGGGATCTGACTTTGGTAATGTCATTCTAAGCTGGATTTTGCAGATGTCACTCACAAAAATCAGGGAGCTAATCGAAAACTTTGTCTCCCTGTTGAACAATACATTTTGTTTTCCTGGGAAAGAGAAACTGAAGCCAGAGAAAAGAGATGAGGTAGATGAAAAAATTCAATCTGCATTGGTTTTGTCCTTGGTCGTCATGTTGATTGTGGTCGTTGCTCGAGTTCAGATCGCATAAAATTGGTGGCTTTGACATTTCTGACCACGGTTGTACTCATACTTCTATTTAAGCTAAATTGTGTAAAGCTTCTTTGCTTCTACTTGTCACTGTGAGTCAACATTACAATTGTACTTGTTTTATATTAGTCTTGCTTTCTGATTTAGTTTTTGGATATTATTGCATACCTACTTTGCGAGACATTAGTTTACGGTTACCCTCTTGAAAGCAATATAGTCTCTATTAACTTCTATCTAAAGTTTTAACTTATATCGAGAGATATCTATCTTTTCCTCAGCGATCTGTTCTGTGGAACAGAGAAAACGATTTGTAACTGCCCCATTAAGAATTATCAGTTTTACATATGGATATCCAAAAGAGATTATAAAAGTATTGCAAATTGATATGCTCCTGTACTATCCTCTTGTTTCGTCATCAGATCATCGCAATTTTTTTTTCTATCATTGGCAAAGAGCTGTACATTCTTTAATATAATGAATAATAAGATAATCATAGCCATAGGAAGTCACATTTACTAATTCTGTCTCCTCTGCACTGCATCCGACTTACACTCTCTAACTTAGAAGAGGTTCATTAATTTTAAAAACTAGAGGAACTAAATGCTTCACGATCAATTTATGTTTCTTTAAATTAAAAACAAATAAATCATGAAGTTGTCAAATGACCCCCGATTCTTGATTTACACTTGTGAAAAAGTACATTTATAAACATTATTTACACATTTCTTTGATTTTGTTATCTAATTTATTTGAGAAAATTTTTCTGAAAATATAAGCAAAATTTTGAAAAACTAACATACTTTCTATGAACTAGTTCTTGCCTTGACATTTCGCTTAGAACTCCTGCATTCACAAGAAATGTGATGAACAAATTTAGAATGTTAATGAAATTTCTCCTTTTAGTTCAAAATCCATGCAGGAATAAATAGAGAGCTGAAAGGGGGAGGATTCTTGTAAAAGATCCATGAATGGACAACTAAAAGTTTATGCACCAACTTGAGGCTTGAGCCTAGTTTATCGATTAAAGTATCTCTACCTCATCTAAAAGGTCGAAAATTCGATTGCCGGCCCTATATTCATGTTTTCCATAAGAAAAACAGAAAAAATGAATACATCCTTTTGGACAAAAAATCACAAATGTCCGCTAGAATTGGGAATCAAACGATTTCCAGTTCAGCCAAGACACCCCCAATAAGAAGTAAACTAGAAATAAACCACAAATGTGAGTTAAGGCCTGTATACACTAATTCCAACAGCAGCTTCACAACAAATAAACTAAAACCAGCTTACAATTTAAGACATCCAGAACTTCTGACCTAACAATTCACGATCTGCAGCCGGACCCTCAGTAGCAGCAAGCTTCTGAATACGTGAAGAAAACTCTTCGGCCTGACAAAGCATAATGTTAGAGCTCAATGCAGTAATGGAAACTAAAAAAAAAATTACGAAACTAATGGATTTAAAGGCGTTTTTTCATGGTAGGCTATGCTATTAGGACTATTTTCAGAGAGGTACCGTACAATTACAAGGAAGATATGACCAAACTCTATCATAAATTTCCTATGTATCTAAAAAGATAAAACTAAGAACCATCCACTTAAATGGCCTCCTGAATTATTTAAGAACTCCACAAAAGACCAATCAAAAGCTAGACCATACAAAAGCCTTCTCCTCCAACCATGTCTTGTAGATCATCGGAAAATGACTTGCTCATTCTCTTGGCTTGTAAGAACATCAATTTCTATATTGTCACAACTTAAGCTTTTACATTTTTAAAAAATGAGACAAATTACTACTTCTAATCATTACATGAGGCATAGACACTTTAAGCCTCAATAAATTTTCACAAAGGTGTAAGCCTCTTCTCTGGTAGTTCAAAGGATATGTAAGTCTTGGAGCTAAAAGTTAGAGCCCTGCCTCGAGGCAAGTCTCCAAGTGTAAGCCTCAATAGCCTTTTAAAACATTGCTTATTATATACTCATAAATTAATCGTATCAAAAGTTCACAATACATCAGTTGATAGTTGATAAAGCTAACAAGTGTACAAAAAAAAATTGCTCAACAATTTAAGAGAACTTATTATGGTTCTTCTAATCATGATCCATAGTATTAAAATAAACCAAAAAATACTATTGCATCTCAGAATGAATTTAAAGATTTCAATCAGAGAATTGCAGCCTGAT
Source organism: Cucumis cinereus (assembly GCA_037974625.1). Lineage (NCBI taxonomy): Eukaryota > Viridiplantae > Streptophyta > Magnoliopsida > Cucurbitales > Cucurbitaceae > Cucumis > Cucumis cinereus. The sequence goes on from JBBPDJ010000003.1 coordinate 15,820,561, forward strand.
GAAGGTCTAATAACATAGAGAATAATGAAATGTTTTTATACTTAGAAATCTATTTTACTACGGTCATGGTTTAAAAAGGTTTTACAAATGGATAAGATATGTATCAAGGAGCACTAACCTTTTCATCGATCCACATTAATGAACTTAATTGATTATTTAAAATTCGAACAACTGCATCTAGTGGGGTCATCCCATCAATCACATCAAGTTCACCTCCCTAGATAAAAATAAATAAGTAGATGTATGATGCATCCATTACCATATAGAGGAAAATCCAAGGCAATATTTAGCTGTTTTCCTTTACCTGGTTTGCATTTAGGGTCTGAATTATTGATTTGATCTGTTCTGTCATCTGCTCTAGTTCCCGCTCTATATATTCAGCTTGCTCATACCTGCAACATGATTAGATTGAGAACAAGAGAGAAAATTGAACCTTTGGTACAATGCCGGAAAATTAATCTATTGTGGAATTAAGAACTTTCTAATTCAGCCATAAAAATAAAAAATTATAACTCAATTCTTGATTGAGTTCCCCATGTGAAAAAGGTTTGTAGGAGTTACTGCCCAATTGATCTTCTACTTTCAGTGCATACACCTTTAGTTAATCCCCCCAAAGTGTATAGATGCAAGATCAAAACGATCAGACCATGCTAGAGACTTGCCTTGAAACATGTGTTGGTTCCTTTCAAACTAAATTTCAGAGAGAAAGAATAGCTTTAAATGCATTGGACCATAAAATTTGGGAGAAAGGCTTCAAGGGAGGACCCACTAGAAGTTTAAAGGCATTGTCCTATCATTACTACACTTTTCTAAGAACGTCCAAAAGAAGTGGGTTCTAACAGAAAGGTGAAGATCCACTATTTAGTAGACCTATTAGAAAGGTGTTCTATCATCAACCCTCCATTTGAGTTTCTATTATCCAATTAAGTTTATCTATGAGGAAGCTCAAAGCATTGTCCGATAAGTTGAAAATTGCTTAAAACTATTGCTTCTATGTAAAAACATTCCCCTTCACCTAAAAATGCCATGTTGTTTTCTTCATAATGTTCCTCCATCTAAATTCAAACAGATACATTTGACTTGAGCTTCTCTCCCCATCAAGCATGAAAGATCTAAAGAAGATAACTTGCCAAATAGACTCAAAAAAACAAAAAAACAAAAAAACAAAAAAAACAAAACAAAACAAAACAAAACAAACAAACAAACAAGCAAACCTGAATGCCCAGCACCAAGTTCCAAAGACTAGTGTTAAACTATCATCACTGGGAAGATCTTATCAATTTATGAATCGAATACCAACTTTACAGATCCAAACAACAGTCACATTTTTAATAAACTCCTCATGTACAGTTTGTAGCTTTCAAGCATTATAGTCTCTTTTTACCTTCTCAATGAAAATTTTCTTGTTACAAAAACATAAAGATCAAAACAAAAAGAATACCTTATATATAAAAGATCGTACCCTAGAACATGCAATTAAAGTAAAATCTACCACTCACATTGCATCCCTTGTAGATGCAGCTTCATCGTCAAGAAGTAAACCACGTTCATCCTTGTAAATGCGCTCAGCATCTTCTTCCACGCTTAGCAATGCCTTATCAACCTGATAATTGAATATAGATAAATCCAATGGGTTTATTAAACAAACATGAGAATATGTGCAATTCAAAATTTCTCAATAATTCTCATGGTGTGAACCCATTTCCAATTAAGCAAACTTGCCATCTTAAAGCACACTTTGTTTATAAAAACAAAACGGACAAATAATAAAAGTCAACGGTAGGTGCTACTTTCCCAATAAGAAGAACCTCTGGGACTCGCCTTTCTACAGCTTTTCCTATGCTCACTTCACCTATTCTAGGTAGAACTCACAATTGGTCATTGAACTTCCATGGAAGTTATAATTTAGTCTCTAAAGTTTAGTATAGCAAGATAGACCCTATACTCCTATGGTATAGAATTGTGACAGTGCCATACTTGAATTTCAGTATCTTTACTAGACAGTGAATTTGTCTAATGATCTGCTGGGGGATTGATTTGGTTAATAACCCTTCCTTCAAGGACTCAAGGCACGAGGAAGGAGTGTTAGGTTACCACCAAACATGAACACAAAACACGTTAAAAGATAGAAATGCATATTTCAATATCAAAAGAAGTTACAATATATCATAAACATTCCAGAGGGCTATTCTCTCCCAAATTTCCTCAAAGAGAATTCTTACTAAAATGACCCAGCACCCCCTCTAACGATTTTTAGATTAAATCTAATGACCTCCCAAACTTCCTCCCAATATCTCTCTACCCCTCCAAAGATCCTAATATAGGAACACAAGGCCATAGGTCAAATGTCTACCTAAAATCAAATATTGAAGGGAAAGGGCAAACAAGGCCGCAGGTGAATACCTCTTGTTGGTGAGTTTCGATCAACTCTAATTTCTTCTCCAACTCAGCTTGGGACTCAACCACCTTTGCAACTTCAATCTAAATTCAAAATAAATGCATTAGAGCAATCTAGCAATCAATCTATCTTACTCATTATTTCTTTTAGGCATTTAGATAGAGAGAACCCTCTTTCCACGATGGACTTCCACATTCTTCTGAATATTTCATCTTATCAATAAATGTCTCTCACTAAGAAGGAAAGAGACAACTTCTAAATAAAAATAAATGCATAATAACAGTTCAAGATAACCCATTTGATTGATGAAGATATAAATAAAAAAACTAAGTGAATAATTAAGATACAAAGAGTCCAGTGTGTACATTTTTTCAGAAAAGAAAACAAGACATTTCATTGATAAAATGCTCAAAGTACAATGAAATAAAAACTAAACAAATACAAACACAACAAAATAAACCAATTAAGAACTCAGGAAAAGACTGCAGCCTGAAGATTGACAAACGCAACAGCAAAATAATCAAAAAGCAAATCCCTTTGAAGGCCATTCCAATGAAGAAGTCTCACTAGTCCACTGAGTAAAGAGGACTAGTAAGAAAACAAACCAAAGCACCAATATGCAACACAAATTCTGACAAAGAAAACAAAATGTGCCACTCAAGGTCCAGTGTGTACTTCGATTCCTCCTTTCACATTGAAGATTTTGAAAAATATTCTTTCGCTTATTTGCCCCCCCCCCCCCCTTTTTTTGTTTTTTTACAAAAAACAAAAAACAAAAAACCTAAGAAAAGTAGTTCCAAGCAAAATATAAATATAAATAGATAAATAGATAAAAGGAAATTAAAAAGAGAGATGGTGAGTTTGACATTCTTTTTATATAGTAGTTTAGGTTACTTCCAGGGTGGTCGATCCCATAAAAAAAGACTCTTGTAATTATTACTCTTTCCTCATTTACGTTGATTAGGCCTACCTTTCCATTAGCCCCTTTGGCTAGTTTCTCTGTTGCAGCTTTTCAATTATTTAAACAACCATTGAAATAATAAAAACTAGAATCAGTGGGGAGAAGAAACATTGAGGTAAAATTGAACTGACCATTGTCCAAAAAAAGCAGGGAAGAGAAAATAAAGGGATGTCAACACTTAAATTAAAGACTTCCTAGCAAATACGCTCAGAGTTCATCCCCAGCTAATTAGGATCCTAAGGAAGACACAGGGTGAATGGTACAAGAGCCCAAATAGATGGTCCAAAAATTCATTAACTAGAATTATCCTTTTTCATAATCTTTTTTATAACCATATGCACATGTTTTGTTAGAACAGATATAGTAGCAAATTAAATTTATATCTCATTGAAGATTTAAAAATCTTGAAATTCAAGTGACATAACACCTCAAGTCTAAGAAGGATATCACGATTTTGCATAATCCTCCTATCCCAATCAGCAATAGCATTGGCCTGCTTTCGAAACTTTCCAGTACGCTCTTGGAGCTCTGCATTCCATTCCTTTATGATCTATAAAGAAATAGAAGAAAAAAGCAAGAAGCAAAAGTTAAAAACAATTTAATAACCAAAAAAGAAAAAAAAAAAAAAAAAAAAAAAAAAAGACTAAACAACGTTGGAGAAATGTTTGAGGTTTCCATGAACAATGAACACAAGGCATGATTTGCAAGAATATTTCGAAATTTTTATTTGAAGTCAACTTAAGCTGAAAGAAAAATACTTTATTGGATGAATCAATGACACCAGAAGTTTTTTTATGACATTTTCATTACTAGATGCGTAATTAAGTCATCAATTTAGTTCCTGCATTACTACTATTTCTTGAACATCGATTGTCCCTAGTAATGAGGCACATTTTAAAAATAAAATAAAAAAAACTTCATCGATGGTATGAAATTACAAAAGTAGGGGAAAACCCCATAAAGAAGTTACAAAAGACCTTTTCAATTGAGAAGGAGCATGGTCAAGCTAGATGAAATAAGGGTGAACATTTATACCAAGTCACAATCATATTAACCATGCCTCAGAAAATCTAAAGAAGGGGATTTCTTTATCTTGGAAAAAATTTCTATTTCTTTCTTGCCATAAATTCCAGTACAAGACTCTTATAAATTCCTCCCATACTATCTTTTTCTCCTTTTCTTGAAGGGGCATCCGCCAATCTTATATGAGCGGAGGACATTAGATTTTTATTAGTGAGGCACACGTTGATTCCTTTTCTAGACCCAATATAAACTTTTGTTACAAAAACAGAGATAATTGACTGAAAAAAGGCCACCCAAATGTACTGTGCAGATCTCCGCTCATGAAAAAAGAAATACCTCTTCAACAGTCTTCCCTGTTATCTCAGATGGTAATTTTGGTGTAGAAGACACTGTTGCACTAACAGTTGAAGTTGTACCACTGCATAAATGAAGAATAAAGTAAATGGAAAATATAAACCATTGAATAATAACCAACCCATGCAGGTACTAATGCATAGTGGAATGGTTAAGAGAGCTTCTCTATAAGTACACACACACACACATATATAGTAGAAATGTGTCGTGCTAATTCATATATTTTCTAATAGTGACCAAAAAGATGTCTTTGAAACAAGGAGAATAAATGTTTCAATGTCTTAAAAGACAGAAAAGACAATAGTTAATAGCTCAAAATAACATTCCACGCTCTCAAATAACATTCAAACGGACGAAAAGATGACAATCATCCAAATTCAACCTAAGTCTAAAGATAATGAAAATAATAGTTTTTTAATTAAAAGAAAAGGTAAGAGCATAGATGATAGAACATCATATATCAATAGAAAAATAATAATATAATCCTGGCTCCATAAATAGACAAACCAGGTAAGTTTTTTTCTTATATTGCAGAAATACTAGGAAAGCAACAGAACCACATACATACCTACTACTGCTTGCTACAACAAGAGTTGATGAAGTCTGACTCTGACTTGAAGCACTGAAACCGGATGTGGTGGTAGCAGCAGTGGAAGCAGATGCCAGAGAAGGGAAGCCTGCAAAGAATAAACAAAAAAAATGTAGAAGCAGACACACTGACAAATTACGGTAGGTATATTGTCATAAAGATGTAGCAACATTCTGAAAGGAGTACTAGTTTACACCAAGACAGCCGAAAAACGGATTAAAAGGTTCTATTAATAACAAGGGATTCCATCTTAAAGCCAAGGTTTTGATAATAAGAAGAGTAAGTCATCTATCTTAAAAGAAGTGTTAGGTCCCTTGATTTTTCCAACATGGGATTCTTAACCTGCCCCTCAAAGAAGGGGAAAAAAACACTTAACAACATGACTCACAAGACTTATTTCGAACAGCCAATATTAAACTAGGTATCACAAAGTAAAACAAAGAAAGTAAAGAACTTACCGAAAGAGGCTGGCGCTTGGGATGATGAAGCAGCAGTTGATGTTTTGGTCGGAAACGATAAGGAACCAATTGCACTTGATGAAGAAGCCGTGCTTGTGACACCAAAACCAGTAAATGAACTCACAGCACCCGACGAAGCAGCTGAGGGAGCGGAAGATGCCGCTATGGACAAGGTAGTAGCAGCTGAAGAACTCGAACTAAAAGCTGGCACGGAGAAGGATGGCTGAGTTGTGCTATTGGCAGCTGGAGTAGAAGCAGTGGTGGTAGTAACCGTAGAGAACAAAGGTGCCACAGAATTGGATAACGATAAAGAAGTAGGCTTCGTAGCTGTAGTGCTCGGAGCAGAAGACCCTCCCGTCGATGCTGCATTGTTAATGCTAAATCCGAAAGAAGATTGAGATGACGACGAAGCAGGTGTTCCGAATGAGAAGCTCGAGGAACTAGTAGAGGCTAGTGTAAGAGAAGAAGAAGAAGAAGAAGAAGAAGAAGATGCAGGGGTAATACTAGTAGTTTTAGACAAAGAATTGGTCGGAAATGAAAACCCAGAAGAAGGAGAAGCCGCAAACGGTGAAGACGAACTCAAATTTTGGGAAGAACTCGAAGAAAGAGAGTTCTGGAATGGAGAACTGGATAAAGATGGCGCAAACAAGTTTGAAGTGGAAACCGATGACAACGTGCCTGAAGAAGATGCACCAAAGGGACTAGACCCAAACAAACCTGAAACTGTACTTCCTGAAGATGTAGCTAATGTCCCAAACAGAGAGGTACCAGAACCTGAAGCGGCAGCAGAGGCTCCAAAAAACGCTGATCCCGAACTTGCAGCGGATGCAGATGTGCCAAACAATGGTGCACTGGAAGTAGTTGCAGAAGACGCTCCTCCAAACAAGGACGGAGCCGATGATGTCCCTGCAGATGGAGCAGCCCCAAACAAGGGCGCAGATGAGGTCCCGGCAGAGGAGGAAAAAGTCCCAAAGGAGGGCGCAAGTGAGCTCCCAGAGGAGGGAGCAGCCCCAAACGAAGGCGCAGGTGAGCTCCCAGCCCCAAACAAGGAGGCAGATGAAGTCCCGGAGGAGGAAGCAGCCCCAAACAAGGGAGCAGAGGAGTTTGCTGATGAAGATGAAGCCCCAAATCCGAAAGAATTGAATCCAGCTGAGGATGAAGAAACTCCAAACAAGGACGAAGCTGGAGTTGCTGAGGAAGAAGGGGCGGCGCTAGAGGAAGATGCTCCTGTGGAAGCGGAGGAGTGGGAGAAAGAGAAGGGAGAGGAAGTGGAGGAGGAGAAAGAGGAAGAGCCAAAGCTAAAGGAAGAAGGAGGAGGAGGATTGGAGGTTGGATTGGGAAATGGGGAGGAAGAGGAAGTAGGGTTTGAGGAGGAAGATGAAAGAGATAAAGGGGAAGGGGATGATCCGAAGGAAAAGGCGGCGGTGGAACCGAAGGAGAAACCAGTGCCTGAGGAAAATGGAGAAGAAGAAGACTGAGAGGTGGAAGATCCAAAGCCGAAACCCGACATCTCGATCGATCTCCGGTGGAAGAGGAGAGGGTGAAGTGAAGGGTTTTAGGGGGTTTTAGTGGAAATCGGTATGAACATATTGAAATGTCCCATTTGCCCTTTTGGTAATAAATAGATCGATCAGAGGAAGACGTGATTCGACGGCAGCTCGAACGGCGGTGGCGCGTTACGTCGACGTGGATAACAACTTTTGAGTTTATGGTTTTTCTTTGAATTTAAGAAGGATGTTTTTTTAGTTACATTATGTTTTAGTAATGTTACACTATTATTCAATTAAAGGTATGATGTGACAACATAGCACATAAGTGAAGACTGAAGAAGAAATTTATTATATACTTTGATTGTCGAAGAAATTTATACTGTTTTTCTCTGTTTTTCTTTTCAATTATGCAAAAACATTTGTACGTTCTCTAATTTGTAATTTCTATTTCCAAACTAACATTTATTCTCAGCATTAATGAATTACTGTCTCAAATTCAGAGTCCAATCTTGCAAAATGTGTTCTTTCCATTGGGGTGTGAAACTTCAAATCAATATTTTATACCTATTTTAAATGGTTAAGGGTGGGCATAACATGTTTTAAGCTATTACATTAATTTTTAATTCGTAAACATCTTTTCATTATCTTGCAATGCAACTTCTTGACTTAAAATGTCTAGGCTCAAATTAATTTTATTTTTATCTCACAATCATCTCACAGTTTTCAAATTTAATTTTTTTCTTCTCGATAATTTAAGAGTGACCCATGTTATGGTGAAGTATGAGATGAAAGAAGAAAAGAATATGACAAATGCCTTGATGTATTGAGACTTGTAATTTATGTATATATTATTAGAAAAAAAATTCAATGATAATGTGTACACGCTAGTTGCAAAATAAATGAAATACCTAACTAGAACCCACTTTTAGACTTGTTTTTTTAAGAGATTTTTGGTGGGTATGAACCTGTTTTAGGTTAACCATCTTATTTCATAAACACATTTTTTTCTTTAAAACTATTTTAAGTCGTTGCAAAACTCAATATTTTTCAAAAAAATTAAACACTTCAAAGTCTAATGAAAACTCATGCATTTCATCCAAAAATATTGTTAGGAACAAGCTAGCTAAATTCACCAAAAAAAAAAAAAAAAAAATTGATTCAGTGAATCTAAGAACAAGAAATTCAATGTAGACAAGATACAAAATAAAAGGCCTACATATTGGAATCTCATCGCTTAAGTTAATGATATTTGATTCTTTGTAAATAATCTGAAAATGACTTCCACAATGGAGAAAGAGAACAAACTATACACTAAAATTGGCAAGTGAAAAAGAGAAGCTGTAATAAATTACCTGATTCCACATGAGAGAGAGGGAGAGGGGGTTGAAAGGATAAAGCTAAATAATGCAGAGTTAAATGATCCATCAATGTTAAAAAGGAAAAAAGGTCACTTATCAGCAATAACAAATAGTGAATGCAAAAAAGGGAAAACGTGACCTACTATATTTGGAAATAAGTTCAACATGTGCTTATCCAATTCCACCTTTGTAAAGAGCCCCAAAGCACAGAAGCTGTTACCAGTCAACAGTAGCAGGAAGCTGACCGGACCTCGCTATTTGCCGCTCATCATCAGCCCATCATCTGTACATTCCATGGTCAGATTCATTTTTTTTTTCCCGAAAAGAAAGAAAAAAACATTTCAATGATACAGTAAAGATAAACCATCAGAAAGAGTTGCATAAACAACTCAAGAAGATTCCCATGGCTAGATTTTTAGATATATCTAAACGCTTGGCACATTTGGCCCACCAACTACATATGTTGGAGATAGAGTTACACAAACAACTCAAGAAAGATTCACATAGTTAGATTTTTACGCTTAGGGAGTGTTTGGCCCACCAACTTCATAAGTTGGTATTAAATAACTCAACTTTAATAGTAAACACCGTTGAAGTTTGCACAATTAAAAGAAAATTTCATTTTTTCCTCTTTCTCTATTTTGCACATTTATAGGAAAACTTCATCTTACAACTTGGTACCACAAACAAAGACTTCCTAACTCTAACATATTAACTCCAGATTTCTTCGATGCCCCAAACATCCCTTGAGGGTTCCATTCCATTATAGTTCTTCACCTTCATATTATTTTGTTTTACCTTCCAAAACTTTTCAAATGATGAAATTATCTTTTCATTAACAAAACTTTCTACCATATGTGGACTCAAACACGTAGTCATGTGCAAGTAAATGAACTGAATATGTAGTTTTTTTTTTTTTTTTTTTTGCAAAGTTTGATGGCAAAAGAAATGTACGAAAGTTTAAAAACCAAAATAGAATAAGCATACAAGTAAAAGAATCAAAATATGAATTAAACCTAATTCAAACATCCAGTGGACGAAGATTATGAGATAGAGAAAATCACCTTCAAGAAATCTCCAAAGATCCCTTGCAAGGGATTTCTGCGCCGTACTCCATAGAACTTCTCTGCGATTTCATCAAGAAGCTGAAGAAAAATGCTAAAGTTAGAATCCAATTATGCAACTTCAAATACGTTTCTCCAGAAATTCATCTAAAAACAATCAAGATGAGAGATAATTGCACATTTCAAAAAAAAATATTCATCAAAGTTCGGAGAGTAACAGGAGTTGCACCTCATTCAGGGCAGGTTCTCTCTCTAAACTTGACTTGTAATTCGCCCTTAGCATATTGAAAAGAGGCAACGCGTCTCTTTGCAACCTGCAAATGCATGTTTTAAGTTATGCCTACAAATCATGAAATTGCAATACTGGAAACAGAATCAGAAGATATCACACTATAAACTCAACTAGCAAACAAGACTAATGTCTTTTGGAGTTCTTCTGAGAGTTGTTTTCCAATTGAAATTCCTTTTTTTAAAAACAAATTAAGAAAAAAAGACATCGCTTCCCGCTTCCTTCAAGAGAAATGAGGCTTTTAAGTATTTTTTGAAATTATCTTAATTTGTAGCATCGATGAAAGCTTTGGCAATATTGACAAAACGCAGCCAATCATACTACGACTATATATTTACCAGGATTCTAAGATTCCTTCTTACATCATGCACAACTTGATGGTTCTTTAACCATTTCAGAGCTAATCTTTGTTCATTAAATTGCTTTTATTGCCATCATTCTTCACACTTCACACACTACATCTACCGAGTATATATATTGTTGCCTAGTTTATTTAAAACAAAGCAAATGGACCTTACGTTAGCAAAAGATAGACGATAAACTCAATCAGTTCTGAATCAGGAAGCTCGAGTTCTTCACGTTCTTCTTCCTTCTTTAACTCATCAAATAGGACATTAGCATCCCTTAGATTACCAAGAGCCAAGTACCTACACAAAAACCAACCTAGCCCTTAGAGCTCAAAATTTTCAATTCTTCACCCTATACACCGATATTAATGAAAGTAAAACGCATGAACTGTGAGTCACTTGACAGTTACAGGGTTTGCAAGGCCATAATGCAGGTTATTTACTCACATTCAAATTTCAAAGAAGAAATTGATAATAAAATTGCAATAATGGCAAAACCCCCAATGCTTGACTTTTAAAATTGACTTGTTACGCTTCAAAATTGATTGCTTAGTGTCAACCCACAAACTATTTGCATCTATATTCATAAGCCAAAATTTCCATCATTTTAAATAGATTTTCTATGTGTCAAGATTTATAATCAAGAGAATTTCCTTGACTCGAGAATTTTTAATTGGTGGCAAGTATAAACAAATTAATAATAGTCTTACATTAAAACTGCCCGAGCAATAGCCATATCATCTTCACCTGGATAACACTGCAGGGTTGGGAGAAAGCATTTGTTCCGTTAACTAAAGGAAACAGAACAAGAAAACACATACAATATGATTGGCTAAAACAGAATGCATGCAATATCTCACGAGCGGATAAACAACAAAAATGTTCTTTTGATATGAAGATAAACATAAAATATAATCTTGATTCATTAGTTGTTCTGGTGCAAAAATCAGTCTGTTTTAAAGTATTTTATTCTCTTTTATCTTTGTATCCCATTGGAACTTTTCTTGTAATCCCAAGGGCTTGGGAAATCTGCTTTTGTTTGTAAATTCATCGAATGAAATTATATTATAGTTGTTTCTTTCTCATCTTTTTACGTACTCATGAAAATAGGAAATGCTAGAAAGCATGTACTCCCATTACTTACATACAATCAAGGTTAAAGGTTCAAATACCTAATGGTGATTGATGTCAATATTTTTATTCTACTGAGAATGTATCAACAAAATAGAGTAATATTACTAAAATATCACTAACAATAGCATAAAAATTCACAAAAAATAGTTTAACTTGTGTAAAAAGTGCCCATTCTTAACTTTTTAGTTTAAGCATGTTACAAATTCTTTTGATGATTTTTTCAAAAATATCCCTTAGTATTGATATTTTAATAATATTTACTGTTCCATGAAATTGAGATCAACAGTTCTATTGACATTGTGATTTGATCTTTTCATTCCATTAGAAAATAAGAGATCACATCAGACTATCTCAGAAAAATATAGACCAGTAGCTATAATAAGTACTTCAACTGAATGACCGTCGAAAAGTGTAAGGGCCACAAATTATGTGAAACAAAATAGATACGCTTAAGGAACATAATAATTTTGGGATCAATTAGAAAAATGCACGACTTAAACTTTATTTCAACCATGGCAATAAGTATGAAGGCATAATGAAGTCTGCATACTGATCCTTGAAAAATGAGAGATAAAGGAAAGCTCTAATAACCTTGCCCATAAAATTCACTAATATAGAAGCAAACTTCTTGGGGTTATCTCCTCGAACAAAGTGATATGATACTCTGGTCATGTCCTGCAACATGTAGAATACTGGAAGATACTATTAAACCAGTCAAAGTGGACAAGCAACAACAGTTCCATCATTCATGGTACTGGACTATGCTTCAACAATCATATTGAATTAATGGTTAAAATGTCATGCACATGCTTCTCATGACCTTGTTAGCAAATCTATCATAGCAGCAGTCAGCAGTACAGCGTGTCATTGCCAAATTACATACTCATAAAAAGAATGCTATATCTTGTTTCTATTAACAAATCAGACACCTCAACCGCATGAAACCTAGACATGATGGACATTAGACACAGACGTAAAACTTATTCTATCCCAAAGAAACTGAAGTAACAATAGACCTGTCATTTGTAACTAAAATGAATCATCATACACACTGACAACAAAAACAGAAATTCTTGGAAACAAAAAGCAAGAACAAACAAGTACTTAAAGTGATATTCTCTGGTCGAACATACCACTTCTGGTGACTCAGAATATATATATGTAGCAAGCATGACATGAATTTCCGGAGATCCACACCTTTGCGATCCAAACTCCATAGACCACCTGGTATATTTAAAGATTTGTAAAAACATGTACTCTCCTTTAGTACAAAGGGATTATATATATAACCGATTCAATGAGACAGCACAAATCTAACTTGATACCAATGAATGTATGACATAATTCAAACAGTTGCACTTAAAAATAAAATACTGGTTTTCCTTTTTTGCTATGCACACTCCCAATGTAGAAATGACTAATATTGGAAAGAGAATGGAGAATGACTCACTTTAAAGCTGCTTTCAGAAAAGAGGAACATCCTTCTACGCGTGTTTTTGCAGCACCAAGTGCTTCAGAAAGTTGTTGCACATCATCATCTTCCCCCAAGTGTTGAGGTAATGGAATCTGAGGGAAATTCTTGTAAATTTTCCTGACACGATCTAACATAATGTTTGTCATAATCACATTAGAACTTCATAAATAAGAGTAGACAACGAGAGGTAGTAAAGAAATGGGAATTTTTTCTTCCATGTTGGGTTTACCAAATTAATCCTCAAATGGACTTGTCTTGGAAAGTGCAATTGGGAACAGATGACAAAGTTACAAAAAAGAAAATGAAATGAAAATTGAAATGAAAATACCAAATAACAAACACTAAATCTGCTATAAAAAACGATAGGATTCAATTTCAGATCATGAGAAAACAACAATGCAAGGGAATTGCAATAACAACTTCCTTTCGAGAAGGCAATTTCTCTCCCCAGTCTCACTATGACCCATGCAAAAATTTGGCCCAACTTTTGAACCACTAATCCACTCTATTTATCCATCCAGTCTAACCAACGTCCTAGGTTAAGGGGTTGAGGAGTTACTGTGTAATTACAATCATGCCACAAGTAATATCCCAATAACATCCCCAACATCTACACATACTCTTATAAAAGAAACACAGGGAACCAAGTCAAAGGAACTCACCAAGAGTATTATCATCATAAGGAACTTTGCCTTTAACAAGTGTCTCCACAAATAACACAGCAAGCTCTGATCCACAAGTAATCTGAAAAGTAGAAACTGTTAACCATTTACAGCTAGATTGATGAAAAAATCTGAACTTCATTTCCCCATTCTCAACACTATTCTGGTTAACTTATTATGTTTATTTCAAACAGATGGAACAATGGACATTGTATGTTTCTTTCATAAAGCATCAGAAGAAACAGAACAAATAAAATCTGAAGGCCGAGGAGCTAGTAAAAAGGATCAATGAGACCACCCCCATCTAGATTTATTACAAAAGCAGAGTAGCTATAAATCTTCTTTCCAGTTTATCTCTAATGAACCAAATCGGAGGCTCTCTCTCTCTCTTTTAAATAATAAATGAGAAGCTGTACTTTCACATAGAAAATGAAAAAAAAAAAATATGCAAGCAGGAAATACAAAGAAAAAAAAAAAGAAGAATTAAAACAGCCGATTACAAAAGGAGTCAAGAAGGGAAAAAAAGGAAACCATCACCAAAGAT
>JBBPDJ010000003.1:15834805-15885630 GCA_037974625.1 Cucumis cinereus
GATTATAGTAGACAAGGGAGGATTACAGAAAGCCTTTGAACCTAGTCATAGGCACACCTCCACCTAGACATCTTCAAATGCAAGCAGGAAATACAAAGAAAAAAAAAAGAAGAATTAAAACAGCCGATTACAAAAGGAGTCAAGAAGGGAAAAAAAGGAAACCATCACCAAAGATGCTCCAATTGCCAATAAAATGATTATAGTAGACAAGGGAGGATTACAGAAAGCCTTTGAACCTAGTCATAGGCACACCTCCACCTAGACATCTTCAACCCCTAAAAGTCCTCCTATTTCTCTTGAGACAAATGTTATACAAAATAAAAGGTTGTGAGTAGAGGATGGAATAGCATCTCTTCTGCAATCGAGTGACAAGAACTATTACAAGCCAAAAGAACACCAAAGTCTCCAAAAAAAGCATCCTCAATCAAGGTAGCATGAATACGAACTCCATAGCACACTGTCCAAACTCTTAAAAGTACATTTACACAAAAGTAAAAAGACACCACGACAGACCCAAGAACATCGAAGAAGCTCTTTGAATACATTTTAAAGCGCTAATCCTCCAATGCAAGATCTCCTAGACAGAGAATATAAACATCATAAGTACTCTAACATTCCATGATGAAGAAAACAAAGAGGGGTTTGGAGGGGGAAGCCACACAACCGACTGACTGAGGGAAAAAAACCAAGAAAATACAAACTTGAGTTGTTCTTTTTCTTTTTTCTCAAGCCTTAGTTTCTCAGCTCTCTGGAGCTTGAGTTTTTTCTTGGTGTTTTTCCTTTCCATTTTGTAATTACTCCCCATCGTCTATTGTTTTCTTGTAACTCCTTTGTTTCTTTGTTTTTTTTTTTTTTCCTTTCAGTTTCATATTATAAAATAAAACTTGGTTGCTTATCAATGCATATTATTTGTCAATGTTATCTTGTAGTCCGTGATGTGCTATTTTCTGGATATTGCAT
The DNA here is from genome assembly GCA_037974625.1 of Cucumis cinereus. Classification (NCBI taxonomy): domain Eukaryota; kingdom Viridiplantae; phylum Streptophyta; class Magnoliopsida; order Cucurbitales; family Cucurbitaceae; genus Cucumis; species Cucumis cinereus. The sequence goes on from JBBPDJ010000003.1 coordinate 15,835,766, forward strand.
ATCATTATTGTTATGTTGTGTCTCATGTCTCTATTCATGAAAAATATTCATACACAATATAGAACAATCTACACTTCCATGTTTTGCCTGTTCTCTAGAGTCGAGGACTTCAAATATGTGAAATGAAATTGAAATTTCAAGGCCTAAGCAATAGTGCCATTCAGAATGTTAAAATGATGACACACACACACTATGCTGCAAATGCAAAAAGAACATCCAATCCAGCAAATTACATACGCAGAAAAGATGCAACTAGCTTTGACCTGCTCATGTTTCAACTGGGTACAAGCCCCTGACTGAAGAATATCCAAGGCTTCTGAGTACCTTTCTGCCGCCACGTATCTGTAATGAAACAACACATGTTCATGAACATGCAATTTGATTGACCAGACCTCCATTTTTGCATAATCATTTGAGTGAAGACAGTGGTTTTAAAAGAAATTGAAAAAGCATAAGTCTATTGGTATTTGTGATTGATAAAAATTGCCAGTTAAGGTTGTAACCAGTTTAAGTAGAAGTGCAGCAAAGGTATTGGGAGTATTGGTTAGCTACTACTCGATTATAGTATCTACAGATAAGAATCACACTCTATGTGCCCATTTTGCATAATAATTCTTTTACAAGCATAACCAAGCGAACAAGTTATTATTACTGTACCTTGCACTGACAGATTTGTACATCTGTTGAGCCCCATAGTAGTCACCAGTATCGATAACGTCTTCTATTTTAATAATATGCTGTAAAAACAGTTTCAAAGAAGTTAATGCTGTTGCAGATTAAACTATTTTCTCGACTCAGCTAAGAACAAATGCATTAGCCTAAAAAACAATTAATTGACAATGAATGTGGGATAGGTTAAAACCAGCTACAAAGCAAGAACTCTGCTGAATGAACTAAAAGAGTGGGGTTTCTCTCTTCTTTAATTCCGTATTTTTTGTAAAAAAAAATAATAAGAACAATAATGGCAGGGGTACATTACAAAGTTCAAAATAAATAACCAACGAAACTTCGATTCTTTTGATCCAAACACGATTAATGTATCACGATTTCTTCTCTTTGGGTCAGAAATTGATAGTAATTGCGAAAACAAAGTGGCTATGTAATTTTTGCATTTCAATTAAACAAATCATATGATATAGTAACAAAACGAAACGCTATAGCTGAAATTGAGTCTTAAAATTCTTACCACCACTATAATTTCCCACTCAAGACTCAAATTTGTTCATAACCAACGTAAATAATGAACAAAAGGGAAGGAAAAGATCAAGTTTCGAACATTCGTTACCTCTTGAACCGGAGGCAGTACAATTCGCCTAGATCTCGCGCGGGACATGGTCTTCTGCAATGGATGCGAACTCATTTTGAATCGGCTAACGATCTCAGAGGAAAGGATTGGTTGAGTTTATGATCGTTAGGCAAAGAAGAACAAAACGAGGGACTTCTTCTGTTCGTCTTCGAATGAGCAGTGTAATCGAAAAATACGAAGGTATGAACAAAAGAAAGTTATTTTTCAAAATTCATTATTTAGGAAAATTGTATGGATAACCTTTTTCACAAAATTTAAATGAAATCTAGTCCCTTTTTAAAACTTAAAGTTTATAAAGTTTTATTTGAATCATGACTAAGATAACATTACGAAATCGAACCCATTAGGTAAGCATGCATATACACGTAGGTTTAGGTAACTTTTTTATCTTAATTTAAATGTTCGAATTGTAAATTAATTTTTATGAATTCAACGATGGTACGTGGATGAAGTTTCAAACTTTTGACTTTTTAATCAAAGTTATAATACTCAAGTTATTTAATTGTATCTAAGTTTTGCAAATCAATTACTACATTTGTTTAATATGTGAATCGATGATATTTATATTCATAGTCTCATCTAATTTAATCATTCAGCTTTAGCATATAATAAAGGTTATATATATCATCTTATCTCTAATCTTATTGTGCTTATATTTTAAGTTCTAAATAAAAATTGTCTTAGAAGAAATCGTTGATGTATTTGAAATCTCATTTTTATCCTTCTAAAAATAAAAGTCGTTATTTATTATTCTTTTTTTTTTTTTTACAGTAGATGAGATGACGAATTGAATATCTGACTTTAAGATTGTTAGTATAAATACCGAGTCAGTTGAATTTAATTACTTTTTATTAGAAAGTTGGAAAAAAAAAATCAATGAACAATTTTGTATTCTCATTCACTGAAACTGAAAGGGTCATATGTCAATTTATTTCATGCCCAACAATCTCCAATTATTTTTATACCACAAAAAAAGATGATTTAATCATATACTATTCAATTATATGTCATTTAATCATCGAGAATGTGCAAAGACATCACAGAAAAAAGAGACAAGTCGACCATTCAATCCAAGAGGGGCAGTAATTATTCCTTTGGTAGAATTAACTTCCTTAAAGAACCATACTCTCTTTGATTGACTTGCAAAATGATAGAAAGCATCTGGTCGACTCATAGTAATTGTGAATTGAACTTGATTTGGTGCTCTAATACCCCCAATTATGCATTGCCCATCCTACATTATTAACAATAATTAAACCATACTTTTATACTGATTAATTAATTAACACCCTCAAAATTAAAAATATATACCTGTGGAGTAATAATTGTCTCTTGTATAATTGCATAAGAAAATGACACCCGTCTGCTCGTTATAGTAACTTGAACTATAAATAATAAGAATAAAACAATAAAAGGTAAAGGTAAAAGTAACTCAAACTTCATTTTATTACCGTCTATCTATTTCAATAAATCTTAGAACTAAATTAAATTATAATATGTGAATATTTTTTCAAAATTTATTATAAAAATAGTAATGGGTAACAAAAGTTATTGTTATTATTATTATTATTCGTATTAGTATTGTTATATTCATTACTTTTTTTTAACTCAAAAAAGAAATAATTTTGTGACATATATTAACTCGTATACTCAATTAATTTTAAATTTAGTTTATTCTTAAATTTTATGGAAATTGATTAAATAATAACATAACTTTCACAAAAATGTTGTCAATATTTTTGTAAAAAAAAAAAAAAAAATGAGAGAGAGAGATAAGTTTGCATTACATATCATTTCATCATCTCTCTTGTCAACTCTCAGGCATTAAAATTTACCCAAATTTAAAAATACTAATAAAAAATTTCAAGAAAATACATATATGGGAATATTCTTTCAAGGTTCATGATAGAAACAAAAAACGGGGTTGAGAATCCATTTATTATTTACCGTAATCAAACATATGATATTCAGCGATAATGTTGGAGAATTCTTGAGAATCCATGGAAACAAAAACAGAGAGATCAATTTGGCCAATGCTCAAGGGATAGAGGACAGGAGTCAATTGGAAATTAACATCGCGAAGAAGCCCTAGAAAACGAAATTCAAGAAATCAAATCAAATTTTTTAAAAAATAAAGAAAGAATTAAGGAAGAAGAATTACCATTTGGTCCTTCGAATTTGAATTGAGCGTGATTGTAACGGAAACGTTCAATAGAGAAGGTTAAAGAAGTGTAACCAGAATCTTGCAAAGTTATGGCAAGAGGAAAAATCTCAGTGAGGCGGAACCAGAATACTTGACGAAGGTCGTCGGAGTAGAAATTGTCAAAGAATGGAGGCCAAAGTTGAAGGCCGAAGGCGTTGTGAATGGAAACATTTGAATCCGCCATTATGCAAAAAATTTCCGGTGAAAACACTGCATCCGCCATTATATCCACCATTCCCAATGTGATCAACGGTTCTATCATAGACTTCATATCGTTCACGACGACTTTGAACGACCACATCGTTTTCTTAGGATTCTTGCAAAAATGGAAGTGGAAGTGGAATTGGAAGTGGAAGTGGAATTGGTGCACAATTCGAACAACGAATTTGGTACAATTCTTTTGCCTTTCGCTCCTTTTATATAATACACTACATCCAGCCCATAAAAAATATTTATTTTTAATTACTTACTTACTTTATTGATTGATTATTTTATTTTATTTTATTTTATTTTATTTTATTTTTAAAATGATTCAAGAGAATACCTTATACCATTTTGTTCTTCGACTTTGGAAATGACATATTAATTTGTGTAACTTCAAATGTTTGCATTTACTCTTCCTATGTTTAATTAAGACGAAAAAAAAACAAAAACTAAATTAATATTTATAAGATTATGGAAGAGAATTATTTAGAATGGTTTGTCTCACTCCCTTTATTACCTTTTGAGATTAATTTCTTAATTTCATTTAAGTTTTCCTCCATTGCATTCATCTTAAAATTAAATATTCTCTCCCTAACAAAAATCTCATTCTACATATAAACTAAGAAATCTCTTACATACCTTAGATCCATCTATCATTTGTCTCATTACACTATCAAAAACATTGAGCATTAGAGTTATCTATCTACAGTCGTATTATATTACATCTCTTTTTTTTACATGATTAGTTAAAGAAAGAATGGTAAAAAAAATATTATTTTAATTTCGTACAACTGAAACTGTTTAGTGAGCACGTGAGATGCATGTCAAGTTGAAGCTCAATAAATATATGTTTGTCAAACAATCTAAATTTGGAAACTTTCTAATTATATAATCCAAATAACATTTTATATTTTCTATCGCATTATTTTTCATAGTTCCTACAATCTCCAACACTCTTCTTGAATATATGTCATTATTTAAAAATATACACATAATATCCCATTACACGTCAATTAAATCATCGATATTCTGCAAAAATATCACAAAAAAAAGCAACAAGTCGAGCATTCAATCCAAGAGGGGCCGTAATTAAACCTTTGTGGGAGTTACATTCCTTAAAGAACCATATCCTCTTCGTTTGACTTACTATATGGTAGAAAACTTCTGGTGGACCTACAGTTATTACGAACTGAACTTGATTTGGTGCTCTAATACCTCCAATTATGCACTGTCCATTCTACATTATTAACCATAATTAATCAAACCATATATTTTCATATAATAATTAATTAATTAATTAACATTCTTAAAATTAAAATATATACTTGTGGGCTAAGAATTGTCTCTTGCATAATTGCATAAGAGAATGACACTCGTTCACTTGTTATAGTGACGTGAACTGTAAATAACAATAATACACAATTAATAGGTGAAATTGACTTATAAGAAATATAATGTCCTTCAATTTTAGTAAACTTATTTTAATAAATTTTAAATTTAGTTCATTTGAAATTCTTTTTTAGGAAAATTAATAAATAATAATATTAATTTTAATACAGTGAACATATATTTTCAAAATGTAAAATAAAAATACTAGCGGGCAACAAAAGTTTTTTTCTTTTTTGTTTTTAAATTATGTCATTATTTGTTTTTAAAAGGAAAGAAATAATTTTCTACCACGTGTCGAACATTCATAATTTCACATATATTTAAATTTTACAGAAATTAATTAATAATTATCATGAAAAAGGTAAAATATGTGAATATTTTAAAAAATATATATATAGGAAAAAAGTTTTTTTTTTTTAATAGACCAATTGGACCCTTATTAATTTCCAACCACGTGCCATTATTTTTTAGAAAGAGATATGATTTCAATGTCAAAAGTCACGAATCGACCCTTCATAATTCACATTATATTCAAAATTTACAATTAAAATAACAATAATAATTTTACAAAAGAAAATACAATACGTGAATATTCTTTCAAAATTAACCGTAAAAATGTTAATAGATAATATATTTTTTAAAAAATAAAGATTTATTGAAGGACTAAAATTAGATAATTAAAAGGGGCTAAATTGAAAAACTAAAGATGAATTAATTACCGTCATCAAACATATGATATTGAGAGATAATGTTGGAGAATTCTTGAGAATCCATGGAAACAAAAACAGAGAGATCAAATTCGGGGATGCGCAAAGGATGGTGAGAATAAACCAATTCGAAATTAATTTGACGAAGAAGCCCTAAGAAAACGAAATTAAAGAAATCAAATCAAGATTTCACTGGAAAGAAGAAGCGAATTAATTATTAAAAGAAAAAGTTACCATTGGGGCGTTCGAATTTGACTTGGGCGAGGTCAGGGTTAGGGCCGATAGAGAAGGAGAAAGAAGTGTAACCGGAATCTTGCAAATCTAGGGCAAGAGGGAAAATTTCAGTGAAGAAGAACCAAGAATGTTGAAGCTCGCTGCAGAAGTAATGGTCAAAGAATGGAGGCCAGAGTTGAAGGCCGATGGCGCTGTGAATGGAAACATTTGCATCCGCCGTTACGCAAAACATTTCCGGTGAAAATGTTGCATCCGCCAGTTGATCCGCCATTCCCAATGTGGCCAACGCATTTACCAGAGTTTGCATATTGTTGACGACGAAATTGAACGACATTGTTTTTTGTTTTGTTTTTTTGTTCTTAGTGTTCTTGGAAATGGAAACGGAGGTGGAAGGGTTTTTTGTTTCGTTATTATGACCGTAGCCAGCGCGCCATGTGAGTTTAAAAGATTCATTTTTTTTGTACTTTAATAAATCAATTTTTGGTCAAATTACAAAATTCACGTGTAAAGTACAATTATAGTTGCAATAATAATCTAAAATTTTTAATATTAAAGTCGAGCTCTTAAATTTATATAAATTTTAAAATTGAACCATCAAATTTGAGAATTCTATTTCTATTATAAGTTGAATCAATTTTTACAATTATATTAATCTTGAGGTCGAGACACAAACAACATACCATAATAATGAAGATGAAAACCAACCAAATAGACAAAAATAAAACATTGACAACTTAAAGGGGGAAAGTTCCAAGAAGAATATATAGCATGGGTTATCGCAAGAGAAGCCTCAAGTTTCTTAGAACAACAAATAAAATTTTTAGACCGAACAACTAAACTAATCACCTCAGAAGAACTTAATGTAGCACCATTGACTCGCATAATACGCTCATGCCAAACATGATAAATAACAACACACCAAACAACTCTCTAGACTCGACGCTTTAGTCCATTTATCTAAGCTAATTTGGCAAATCCAATTATTGAGTTTCATATATCTTAATGCGAGATCCTTGAAAACAACTTCCCCATATAAACATGTTCTGCTCAATAAATATTTTTTATTGTCGACAAACACTATAATAACAATAGGTCCTAAAAAAAGAAAATTAAAATAGTCAAAAGAGATGGAATTGAAAGCTTCCAAGATCACAACATGATTAAAAAAAAAAAAATGAAAACTAAAAAAGTCATAAACATAAGGGACATATATAACTAAATAAAAAGTTATAATTATAATTAAAGCAGGATAAATTAAGTAGAAGGATTGAGTTTGTTGTGTCCTTTATGATTAAACATTGCAAGAACAGGTTCATTGCTCATCTTCTTCTTGTACATCTCTGCAAAGCTTATGGGATTCTCAATCACTGCCTTTTCCCCTTCACCAACCTTCAATGGGAACACAATGGCTTCTGGTTCTGGATACTGAAACGTAGCTATTGACAATCTGTCGCTCTTCGAGTTCGCCAATGCCCTATGATCCGCACTCTTGAACCTCCCATTGCTAAGATACTACATTTTTCGTCACATCTAAAATTATTAAAATCATTTGGCTTTTTTTTTTTTTTTTTTTTTTAAATTCTATATCCTTTTATTATCCATCTTCTACTCATGTTTTCAAATACCAAGTAAAAAATCAAGTCTTGGTAATTTTCAAAATCTTGTCATTGTAGTAAAATTACTCATGATTATTGGAGGAGTATCTACAAGTGGAAATGTTGATAAACATTATGTCAAGTTTAAGATAAAAATAAACTTATTTCTAAAGTTTAAAATTAGAAATAAATAAATAAATAAATAAATAAATTTCTTATTATATTAAAAGTAAATAAAGAGGGAATTAAGAGAGTACATACATGACCATGGTCTCCAATGTTGATTACAAAAGCACCCTTTATGGGTGGGATGTTGATCCATGTATTGGCCCCATCTTTGGTAGCTTGAAGACCACCCACTTGATCCTGCAATAATATAGTAATGGTTCCAGGGTCTGTGTGGCGAGGGAGCCCGAGTTCGAGGTCGGAGTTGGAACATTTGGGGTAAAAATTGGTCAAAATCTTTTGATTCAACTCTCCACAAGCTTTCTTAAGAGCTCCCTTCTCCAAATCCATGGCTTCCGACAAAACTTCCAATATTTTGGAAGCCAAATCCATCAACTTTTCACTGAATTCCTCCGTCGTCTTGATCCAATCCTCCGGCTTGTCCGGCCATTCCGAGTAGTTCCGACCTCTACTCGGATATGTAAAGAACGTTACCACTTCCCTCCAATCTTCTACATCTCCCTGAATAAATTCATCACCAATCATTATTTCTATTAACTTTTTCATTAGAAAATTCATTATTCGACACTTCAGACTAAATTCTAATTTCTCATGATTAGGACTAAATTTGCAATTTAACATATTTCAATCTTCAGATAGAAAAAAAAAAAAAAAACAGAGGATTGTAGTTGTTAGTGTAAAACATAATGTTTGAGTCGGAGAGACCTTTCGTCGAGTAGAGATCATGAATCCGCCCCTCTTGCCGGACGACATGTCGAATCGGAGCTTCTCTTCGGGTGGCAAATAGTAGAATTCGGTGGTGAGACGAATCATGTCGGCAATAAGATTGGGGTCAACGCCGTGGTCAACCACCTGGAATATTCCCCACACTTCGCAGGCCTCCACGATCTTCTTCTTCACCGCGGCCATGTGGGCATCATCGTCGATTCCGGCAAGGGAAATGACCGGAATTTCATCGTCGGTACAAGTGGCCATGGCGATGCTGGAATATGAGGTTACAGAGGATTTATATAGTGATTGAGAGGCTTGTGACCTTCTGGGTCGTGCCTCCGACGCAGTTAGTTCGAAGAAATTAGAGTGTTCAAGATTTGATTTTTGTTTCCCTCTCAAGATTTGATTATATATATATATATATATATATATATATATTAGAGATCACAATTTTGTAACACAAAAAAAGAGAAAAAAAAAAGACAAACAAAGAAAAAGGTGAGATTGAATGTGATCACCAAAGACGATGTGGATCATTCAGCTCCACAATTCAAACCTAACCCAATTAAATTGGATTTCCATCATTTATGGTGCATTGATTTCAAGGAATACTATTAAAAATAGGTTCACCTTCCAAAAGAAGGAAAACATTGATAATAAAATATATAATAAAATATAAGTTAAAAATCATATTTTCGTTTCTAAATTGTTTTTTATTTTAGTTCGTAAACTTTTATAAACTTCTGTTTTGGTCTTCGAATTTTTTAGAAAAATTTACTTTGGTTCGATTGTTAAAATTCTCTAAACTAATGATGACGTGACTTTCTATATTTGGATGTGACTTTCTATATTTGGATGATTATGCTTTACATTCATCATATTAATTAAATTAATAAATAATATAGAAATCTTGCTAATTTATTATATAAATCTTTTATGTCAGTTTAGAAACATAATTAACACACTTGAATTAAATAAACTCAAATTAAAAACTAATTTGGTTTTTTTCCCTCCAAAACTTAAATCTCTCACATCTCCTCCCGATTCCCCATCCTTTACTTATTTATAATCTTGAAGCAAATCAGAATAACAATGTTGAGTAGGGTAAGAAAATAAAATAGAATCAACATATTGGTGTTTAACATTCATGGCAAGGTAACATAAACTAAAAAAAAAAAAAATAAGTACAACACTTGTATAAAATAAACTCTACAAAATTGTAAATAAATATTTTTATAATGAATCACAAAACTCCAAAAAAAGGAAGAAGAAATAATTGAGAGAAAGAGAAAAAAAAAACATCTCAATGAATCACAAAATATCCAAAACTTGAGACACTAAAAAAATTATATGTAGATGACTTGCATCTACCATATGAGTTGAGAAAGTCAATTAGAATGACAATGCGTCAAAATGGTGATGATCAAAATCTAGAAGACAGAATAACTTTTTGAGCTCTTTGATAAAACATTTATTTACCATCTAGTATTTAATTAAAAATTAAAATTCTACATTATTAAAAATGATTATCTTATTGGCATCCTAGTCATCCAAAAATAGAAGTCATCTCACAATTCTTTAGAGAGTTAACAGAATCTTAATGGCATGACCAAAACATAAACATTTTAAAAAGTTGAGGAACCAAATAGAATAAAATACAAAGTTTAGAAACCAAAATAGGATTTAAACTTGAAATACTTTATGGAAAGTAGTTTCAATGTGCGTTTGGAATACATCTTCAAAGCATTTAATTTAAAAAATGAGAGTCTGTCTCAAGATTTTAAACTTTATCTTTAACCCTCTTATCATAAGAGTAAATAAAAATATTTTTTTATATAAAAAAACATTTTTCCTAAGTTCCTAAAGTCAATCAAAACAAAACCTCATTCAAGGTTGAATCATGACTATTCACCATCAAACTTCTAGAACTATCAATTATGTAAATTTATTTAGGGGTATTGAAAAAAATAGGATGATTTGAACAACCCAACTCAATTAATACTATTTGGGTTCGATTAGATTCAAATAAATACAATTTGAGCCCTTTTACATTAGTAGTCTACTTCAATAAGCTAGAAGTGACTTAAATGCACCATTTTTTTCATGAATAACCTAATATATTACGATATTACATACATTCTTATTATGTATCATTTACGTTACATATTGTTTGTTTGTCAAATTTATTGTTAGAACACATTTTGCATGTTCTTTTACCAACATGTATCAAATGCTTCAACATATCGATATTTTCAACATTGTTGAACCAACTTCCATATGAATAATTTTAAAATTACAACACTAACATCCTAATTTACTAGATTCGTGGCGATATTATGGATTCAACCCTTGATCTCTTAACTATTTATTGAGATTGTGTCTTGACACTTTACATATAGTTTTAACAAAACATTAAAAAAGTAGTTGTCTCACATCCGAAAAGGCCAAGAATGAAAATGATAGACTTCAAGCACTATAAAAGTAGTTTATGTTTTTTGTTTCCTATTATCCTAATTTGAAGCACTTTTACACTTAGTATATGTTAGTTTAGTTGTGGAAGTAAGAGTGATATTCTGTAAGAAAATGCTCTTATAATTGGAGTGGCAGAGAGAACAGTTTCAACAAATGAAATATAAAAGTTTCTCATATAAATACTGATCTTTACACAGATAGATGCTAAACTTTTAGCTTTCATTTTGAATTCTGCAAGCCACTCAAAACCCACAACTGCTACTTTTCATATTCTTCATTTAAAAAAAGAAAAGAAAAACCCCTTTTCCTTTCAATGGTTGGATGTTTATTTTTTTATGTCAATCTATTCAAGTACATGTAAATATGACATTGAATCATGAATGTAACTCAAAAAACAATTCCAAATTCTTCTGTCATTATCCCAACAGCAATGAAGCATTTGACTTCGATTCGTCGTTGATGAAAGGATGATGATAATCATTAACTGAAATCACAACCTTTTGTTCCAACAAAACCAAGTGTTCTTCTTGGTCAAGATTCTCAAGACTATTGAAGTTTGAATTGCATTTTCCATATCTTCCAATGGGTGAAGAAGAAGAATCTTCCACAATTTCTTGACACGTTGATCTCAAGGAGAAGCTTCCAAATCCTAGAATTTCTCTTGTCAACTTTCTTGCCTTCTCCCTCTCTTCCTTGAGAACGGGCCCTTTGTCAAGGAGATTCAATATCCTCTCTGATCTCTTCCTCACCGATATCCCCCAATTGAACCTACGACCAAATCAGCATTAAATTATGAATAAAATTCGAGAAAGATAGCTTTCGACGAAAACACGAACACGGGCATTACCCTTTCTCATCAACATATTGGAAGGATCCCATTTGGTTTATAACATCTTTGTCAGTTTGAAACTCTTCTGCTACACTCTCTGGTCCATGAGTTAAGAGATGTTCAAGAATGATGAGAGAATTGTAGGAAAGTCTCCAATTCTTCTTTTCAAATTTCAGCAATCTGCCTTGCAAGTTTGTTTACTTTTATCAATCATGGATCCCATCAGCAGAATCAAAACTAAATTTTTAAAGAAAAAACTAAGATCTTATTCAATAATTATTTTGTTTTTTTTTTTGTGTGTGTAAATTATGCTCGTAAACACTACTCCTATCAATAAGTTTCTTTATTTATACACTTTGAATCTATAACTTTATCAACGATAAGTTTTATCCAATGACAATCATGTCCAAAACTTCAAAACATTGATGAAGAAATAGAGAGTCAAAACCTTTTATGGAGAATAGCTACAATTCTCCAATAGTCATCAACCTCGAAAGCTGCCTTTGATATTGAACTCAAAGATCTTGCATCAGGGTTTCCACTGATGGCTTCTTCAGTCGACCTAATAAGCAAAAACAAAAACAAAAAATATTTGAAGGATCGTAAATAAACCACAAATAATTAAATAATATCAAATACGAATTCTACGTAGGTTTCTCGGAGGTGTTGCCCCCCAAACCATCGCTAGGATCCACTTCTCAACCGCGTCAGATAACAGATTCAAAACATTCCAATAATATAGAAGAGAAATTAATGAAATTACAGTTCAGCAGAGGTAACATCTGTGAGGGCTAATCTAGCGGTCTTGATTTTCTCCTTGAAAAAGAAAGAAGCTTGTTTCTTCAATTCATGGAAAGAGGGAGTGACCGTGGTGTTGGATTTGCTCAAGATGGACATGATATTTGATATTTCACAAACAAAGATGAGAGAATGAAAAGAAGAAAAAGATGAAATTTTGGTTTAACTTATTTTCACAGGAAGAAAGAAGGAAATGTAAAGATGTGAAGAAGATGCATAAAAATCTAAAGAAAGAGATGGAAAATGGAGGCCAAAGTATGAGATTTGGTGTGAAAAGTTGAGTTTATGGAAATGTATTAAGTGTAAAAGTCAAAGTGCTTACCACAATTTAAGACTGATAAACGGCGATCCTTTCGGCTTTGAAACTTTAATAAATGGATTGTTGACAACCACTCCCCAACTCCCTTCTCACCACTTGTGTAAACTTTGATGGATTTTTCCCATGGATTTTCTCTTTTGGGCTAAATTAGTTTAATAATAACGTAGTATATCGTGTTACTTGTGATTATAATTTAATTATTCAACTAATCAATTGTTAATAATTTTATGTCTTGATTTCTAGTTTGATTTGTCTTAATTTTAATCGGATAAGCAAGGTAGATTCAATCCCCTATTATTTGAAAATAATTTGATGTGACATTGTCTCTCGCTATATATGCATTTGAAGGCTTTTGAGTTGCTAATCTAAACATGGATAAATGAAGGAGTGAAACAGTGAATTGACCTGTCCAAACCTAACTGAAAGTTACTAACAGCTCAATTCCAAATCGGTTCAGCAACTCGCACGAGTTTTGGGGAAGCCAAGCTGATTTACGATAACAAACTAATACCATCGATCCAAGCAATTGGTGGCTCAACTTTCACATTTTATAAACTCTTGAGCCAAAGCAGCTTAACAGAAATGGTCGGTTTGGCTCCAGTTTTGAATTGAATAAGGGAGAAAAAAAAAAACTTCTTGAGCCAAAGTAGCTTAACAGAAAATACTTAATACTAAATCATTATGGTATTCAGTTCCACATTCTCTCAGAAGTACTTCCTTACTCCATAAAACATAAGTAAAAAAGAAGTTTGGCATAGCAAAAACCAATCACAAATATAGTGGTTCAAATTCATTTTATTAACAAAGTTGACAAAATGCAAATGATAATAAGTTATAATCACTCGTTTCAAAAGGCAGTAAGGACGTGTTTCCTTCTTTGCTTCGCCCATAACCTCTTCTTCCATACAAAATCCTCAGTTTCTACAAAGACAAAGATACATGTTCGAAGACTAAGTTAAGAAATTGTCAATAGAGTTCAGAATGTTTGATGTTCATTTCCGAAAGTGCAGTAGCAAAACAACATGTCTACATCACATTCTACTCACACCACGACTATAAACCAAAGAGTTCTTAATCATATGGTATTTGGATGTAGGCTGCATCGCAGGCAAAAGGGACATCCGCATACATGCCTGCAAGAGCACAGCGTATGCATTCCAAGACCGTGAACATGTAAGCAAATGATACAGCTGTCCAAAAGTGCATCCCAAATTTTCCCCAGTAGACGGCAAGGGGCATCCAACGACTCACTGTACCAATCACTTGCAAGGCAATCTCCAACAACATGCCCATAACAACGTGAAATCTAAAAAAGTGAGGCCATTCCTTTCGTCTTACAATTCCTAGATAGGCAACAAAAAAATATGCCATCAAGAACCAACTTGGTAGGCTCCCAATGGCTCCCAGAAAGGGATATGTCAAGAATTCAAAGTCCTCCAGGAACGGGTGTAGGTGGTATGCTGTTTCACCATACATCCAAGTTTCGTGAAGCGGCATTAGATACGGTAGGCATGCTAATGCCCTCCACCACCATTTTGGTTTTTTGGTCATTGGAGGGAAGCGAAAACTTGTAGGGACATCTTTGGATGCCCGTGGTGTCATGCCAATATTTTTTTGCCTTGGTAACCTTGGGATAGTATGTAGCAACCCACCTAGATCCCCGCTTAAGAGAGGGGAGGATGCAGCACGTAGCTTTAAGGGTAAGAGACCTACATTGAAAAATAATGGATTACAAAATGAAGCACACCATTCTTTCTTTGAATCAATTACTGAAAAAGACGATATAATTCTTTAAGATGTCAGCGTACAAACGACAGACAAGATTTTCTTTATATTAATGTTTCCACTGCAGTAATAATTCTTTCTTTATATGAAACTAGGATTATATTGAACTAAGAGGGAGTGAGATATCTCCAAAACCGCAGTAATAATGATTTCAATATAAAGATCAAATAAAAGATAGATAAATATTATGGAAGGTTTTGTATGCACCTCCATAGTAACATGTCTGATGCTTTAATTGAGGTTCCCATGAACTCCTAATGCTAGCAGTTTGTGTACTGCAACGAGGATTACGTAAGATGGAAGAACGGTTAGGGAGAGATAACTTGGAATTTGAGAAGAAGCACCCAGTGGGTGTGGTGCATCCATTGAGAATCATGTCTAAGTTACCTGTTTAAAGCAACATCATTGCAGAGTGTAAGAAACAAAGTCAATGAAAAACAAAGGGTACAATGGATATTTTTAAAAATTTAAATATTTCAATGATTTCTTTTTTATATAATTTATCCACAAAAATGCATCAACGCTGATATTGAAAACATTGGCTTTAATGAAGTATTAGGAATGTTCCAGTTAGAAAAGTTTTTATCCCTCATTCTCAAGGATCATTCTCATTTAGATAACTCTCTTATCTAACAAATGGATCTACTTTCTTGAACAATCTTGAAAATGGTCATACTTCACTCATTACTGAGCAAGAATTTTATGTACTTCCACCAATGGATTATTTATATGGTCTATTTATAATGCAAAAAATATTAATTTTATTTGGCAAGTTGTATCAATTTTCACCTCAAATTTTCAATCACATACCACATATATCACAAAATCATGTATTCATGGTTCTCACAAGTCACAGCAAACCTGAAAACAAGCAATATATATGGCATACTCAACACACAAAAAAAATATATTAAAAATCATTTTAAAAAAATTGGCAAAGTTTTATTGGACAGTTGCTGTTCTGCATAGAGATAGGTGCAACTCAGGCAACACCTAAATATTTTCCTAATAATATCATGCAGAATCATTTCTATAGCATGCATAATATCATAAACATCCTCTAACTCAAGCTCTAACAAGATCGCTAAATTCTCAAATGTCTCTCTCCAGCTCTTTCCAACTTTATTCCATCATTTACACATCTTCGAGACATACTCTTTCGTGACACATTGGCTCCTGACCATTCATACCCAGACCTCAGTACTTCTCTACAGAGCTCAAAATTCAACTCTTGACGATTTCTACCCAAGACCCCAACGCTTATCCAAAGTCACATCACACTGACTCTTGACAATGGCCAAGGTCTTAATACTCCTCTTATCCAATATTCGCATGTCGACTCTCGACCATCTATACTCAAGGCCTTGACATCCAATAATGACACACCAATCCTCGACCCTTCACACTTGAGGCCATGACATTCATTTACTTTTCTCAACACAAAACCAACCATTGGCAACTTATAACCAGGCCCCAGATACTCTCCCCACTTTCCTTTATCACATATTCAAGGTCCTCTAACCCCTTCCTCACTAGTGAATCTCACAATGTCCCATGTGTGCACACTGCACATTCTATACATGCTTTCTAGGCCACAATTCAGCTCCTAAACAACATGAACAAGTTTTCGATATAAACATCATACAAACATATAGTGCAAAAGATTCGCATAACCCAACATCATGACGTATTTATACAAACCAGAATACATAACAGCTTTAGTAGCATAAAAATCAAATTCTATAATAAAAACGTGACAGCAGACTTCACAAGAACTACTTATTACACTTTCTAAACCGCCGCTAAGTTATTCTAAACAAGATTCCTAAAATTCAATTAGAAACCTTAATTGAAACGAATCAATCTCTTACCCAATGTCAACCTTATACTTGAATCGCGCAATCGGAACCTATCTACAAAAGAGTCCCAGTGGTTAGAATCAAATTCAATACAATCAAGTAAATTTGAACAGAGACCACCCACTAATCCAAAAAAGTAGCTTCTGCTGAAATTTAATCGAATAGGTTTGAACTCACAAACCTGACTTCTACAGGGTATAGGGAATCCGATTTGAGGCCATTCGGGTCGTGGGTTGATACCGAATTGTCGCTGTCGCCTCAGGTAAGAAATCACTTTGCTGAAATCGGGCGGTGCTGATTGTGGGCAGCTGTGCCGGAATCAAGTGGTGGTGCGTTTTTCGGAGGACAACAGCAGAAAGAAGAAGGGGATAGGGTTTTGTTTGGATTTTTTTTTTTTTAATTTTAAATACGAGTTTATAGATATAGACTTTTTCTCATAAATTTGCCGTAATTACCCATTATCCAAAAACTTATGTAATTTTCTTTCTTTAAAAAAAAAAAAAAGACTTAAATGTAATTTTTGGATTTTTCATTTTTCATTTTTGTATTATTTTTCTACCTGTATTAAAAAAATTATCCGAAGTTTAAACTTTGTGAAATCATTTAAAAAATAGTAAGAAGGAATGGGTGTGCAATGCTTTATAATTTCTCAAGTCATTTTTATTCCTTTTAATACATCCACAAAACTGAATTCCTTGAAAAATTTAGCTCGTTACGAAAAGAATAATGATTTCATTAAATCAAAGTTCACAAATGTCGTAATGTCTTTACTTGGATCTAGGATTTCGAACTACCAAGGACGTGGTCTTGCTAAATGGTCACCGAGGCAAGGTCTAAGAGTTACATATCCTGGCAGGGGTTTGAATAAAATGTGATAGCAAAAGAAATTAATGCTTCTACAAAAGGGATTGAATAATGGTGATAGATAAGTGACTAGTAACTAAAATTTTGAAATTTTCAATCAAATATAAGGATTAAGCTACAACTATAACTACAAACCCAAAGTATTTAATGCCATATTGAATGTGTTGGGGACTCCACTCTTTTAAGTTTAGGACAATTAAGTTTCAACCTCCATCTTTAATGCTCAAAATAATGGAGAGATCAATACAAAATAATTAAACCCTTCAACTATACACACACATCTCTCAATATAGTTCTCAAATATATTCCAATTGAGAAGTGAAAAGAGAGAGAGATGGGAAATTTGGTGGGAAAGAGAAAATTGGTACATCCAATTGAGGGCTATGAAGGATTGAGATCAAGTTCGAGTAGGCCTTTGAGAATCAAAGTAGTGATGACTCGAAACCAGCTGAAGAAGCTCATGGCTATGGCTGACGACCTCACATTAAATCATGATTTAGGCACCTTGATCTTCCAAGAATGTTGCCAAGGTAAATTGGATGCTCGTGTTCTTACTTCTGTTTGAAGGACTTCAAAATTATTTTTAAAGGGTTGATGGAAGATTCGAATCTCTAGTCTCCTAGTCGAGAGTAATTTTGAATTGTTAAAATTTTTAGTTATTATTTTTCATCTTTTATGTTTGATTTTGTATAAGACTATGACTTGTATCATGACTAATGAGCCGAGAGTTAGATTATTTGAGATCTTTGTTTTTATGTATTTATTATGATTGTTGCTTAGTGTCTGATCCCTTGTATTAAAATTTGGACAAGTTAAGCGTTTGTTAGGTAACACAATTACTTTTTTTATTATTATTATTTTAAACTTCATGTTTGTTTCACACGTGTTACGAAAACATGAATTCATAGTCAAATTCTAATATATATATATATACACACACAAAAATGACAAAAGTCGAATAGGTAAAATAAAATAGAGTAAATTTAGTTTAATTCGTAGCTTGATTTTCTTTTATTAATTTTTCATTTTCTCACTATTTGTCTAGATCCATAACATAGATTAGTGCATAAAAATTGAATTTAATATCGAAAAGTTATAGGTTAAATTTTGGTTCTCACAAAAGGAATTTAAAGAAAGAGTCCAGAGAAATAAATATAGAACTTTGTTTTTTTACCATCTAGACAAGAAAAAGGCCTTTGCGATCAATAAATTAACCTAAATTCACGTTAGGCATATAGACACAAGTTTAATAACTTGGCCTTCTAAAGATATACGTTATAAAATGTCGAATAAGTATTGAGATTCTGTTACATATTTCAATTGGCTTTATAAGTTTGTAAATATTTCTACTTGCACCAACATTGCTATACCTCATTAAATTAAATATTACAATCCGAATTTAATATACTTATAAAAAGAAGAGTATGTTTTAATAATTGTTATAATAATAATAATAATAAAAGAGACAAAAATCAAACTCACTATTAAAGACACTAATGGAAAGAAAAGAAAATTGTGTTCATACGTTACTAAAGCATATGCTTAACCTAAAAACAAAAATAATTAAAAAATGTAAATGATTGTTGGGGAAAGGATCCAAGAAAAGAATATCCTAAAAATGCTGACTTCGGATTATGATTAAATATATTCGATCTAAAGAAGCCTTCAAATTAATCCAACGGTCAAAATTGAATGGAAATTAGTTGGATTAATGTTTGAGATAGGGCGCTATCAAATTTATGACTTTGAAGTTGTAAGCATAGTACAAATTAAAGGTAGAAATTTAAACTATAGACTTCTTAGTTCTCAACACGTATAAGTTGTAATGAACTAAACTTTTGTTGGAGTGCTGATTTGATTAGGGTTCGTTTTGGTCTAAGTTTATATAATTGAAAGGCAAAAGTAACTAATAATAATAATAATTTTAAAATAAAAGCATATCCAGTTCATATCCTATATGAATTTAAAATTAAGAACATATTCTCCTGTTTTGGGGCTTTCATAGTTTCTTTTTAAAGAAAAAAAAAAAAGAAAGAAAGGGTGTTTAGTCAAAGTCAATATTTGTAATTTTGATTATTGCCACAACATATTATATAATTTATATTATTGTTTCTAAGGAGATTCCATGGAATCTTCCCCTTTTCTCTTTATAGTTTTACTTATTCTCACTTTTGACATCGTTCACTTCACCATCACAATTTATATTCTAAAAAATTAAATACAACTTTTTTTTTTTTGTTACTTTGAACTTCTGACATTTTAGTCGAACATGTTCGATAAATAGATGAAAGTATGTAATATCTACGTTTAATAACTTTTGTTAACATTTTTGGCATGTACTTTAAAGAGACTAAAATATGACCTAATTTTTCTTTTTTATTCTATGACATTCGAGAGAGAAAAGACTTGACAATTTGAAATATTAGTGATTCATCTTATGCTCTAATTAACCAATTGAATTACGTTTTATTACTAAAAAGTGTCTCACTCAACCACAATATAGCATTTACAGCTTCAATTTATTAATAATGAAGAAACCATTTGGACTAATCAATTTAGCTATTATTAAGGCATGATTTTGAAAAGAAAAAAAAAAACAACAAAAATATACCTATAAAATGCCATCTAGCCTTTCTCATATTATAAATTTAGTTAATGCAATGAAATTATAAATTAATAAAAAAAATACCAAAATTAGGGGAAAAATCATAGATTACACACACGATTAAGAATATTAAATTTTCACGAGTAGTTACTTCTAACGTTCTTTCTCATGGTATAGCCTAATGCCATATTTAATTTATTTATATAATTAAAACAATTAAACCTAATTTAATTGATTAACGCATCTCCAATTTTTTTATAAGAAATCTTAGGTTGGAACTTTCATTTTTTATAATAAGTTACGATAAATTTAATTATATCAAAACTTACGTGATATTGTTAAAAAAGATAAATTTAACAATACAAAACCACAAAAATACTTCGAGAGGAGGGTAACAAAGGCTATATATGTATGTTCTCGAAATCTTCTAAATTCACCAACACACTAAAGGCTATGCATTAGTTCATTATCCTTAAATCAGTTTTAATTAACATTATTAATAGGGAAAAAGAAAATAAAAGACTAAAATGAAATTTATGGTTCGATTTTCATTTTAAGTTTAACTATAAGTGAAAAACGAAGATTGTACTTCTGAATTTAAATTGAAGTGATAATATTAGACACGTGACTTGATCTTTGATCTGACATCACACAAGCAAAAATTTCGAACTTTAACAAAAAGAAAAATGGGTTTTTAGTCCCCAACTTGTAGTTGTTGGAGTGGGGCAACAACTCACTATATGTTTGGATTCCAAATGTAATAATAATGTTTACAATTATTTATAGTAATATTATTTAAAATTTCTCTTTATTACAATGTTTATTATTTTCTATCAAGACTAAAATAGTTGACCATGAGTTTAGGAGTGGACATTAATGAACCAAGATCATATCAAAATGATAGTGTTTCTGATTAAGATATGAAAGCATGATTAAAAAATTCTTGACAGAATTCCAACAAGATGCACCTTCATTTAAAGTAACTCAATTATATGAACTTCAAAACTAAACATGTTTAACTTAAACACGTCAAACACGTCAAACACTTACTATTATACGTTACAAATTATAATAATCACCTCTAAAATGAGTAGGTACATATGGGGTAGAAGGTTAAAGATTGGAATGATTCCAAAGCTTACTCGCATATGCTTAATAAACAAGAATGAAAATTAAAACGAAAAAAATGAAGACGAAATATGATTGGGTATTAGAACTGTACGGCACCAATGAGAATGAGGCAAAAAGTGACCCCCCTGTGAAACTAGTGTAATCCCTCAAGACAATCAATTATCCCATTTATTACAAAAATTAAAAACATAATAAACCAATCGAATATGCTTATTATTATTATTATTATTATTATTATACTTTAATGACTTATTTTTCTATTTTATTTTTTAATTTTCCCCCCCCTAAATAGCCATTTCATCACGCCAAGCATATCCTCCTAATATTCTTCAATTCCCCTTCTTCATATAATAAACCTCTCCCACCTTCCCCTTTCTTCCTCTTCCTTTCTCCATAACCTAAAAAAACATGAAGTTTGGCAAACTTCTCAAGCAACAAGTTGATGACACATTGCTCGATTGGCGCGACAAATTCCTCTCCTACAAGGACTTGAAGAAACTCGTTCGCCTTATTTCTAACAACGTTAATGTCACTAATGTTGATGCCGATTTTGTTTGCTTGTTGAACTCCGAGATTGATAAGTTCAATTCCTTTTTTGTCGAGCAAGAGGAAGATTTAGTGATCCGCCATCGGGTGAGTCCTTGTTCATCGTGGTGAAGTGTTGATATGATATTTGATTCATTGTTTAAATCTTTTTTCCCTCATTGTTTAGTGATCACTATTTATTTACTTTGCTTTGCTTTTAGAGTAAGTATTATTTATAGACTCGTTTCATCGTAAGTACTGCAAAAGTGTTCATATCTTAATTTGTTTTGATGTTTAGTTGTAAAATATTTTTAAGTTTTTTTTTTTACAACGTGTTTAAATCTATTTTAGTCAAAAGTAGAGGGATATTTTCTCACGAGTTTTTTATTTTATTAAAAAAACATTTTAACTCCCATTCGTAGAATATTTGAATAGAAAATGCTTTTGAACATAACAAAATATGATTTTCTAATATTAAAAAAATATATGAATTTGGGATTTATTAGGAACAAACAATTTTAAATAATTATTATATACAACTTTCCTTTTCTTTTCTTTTTATATATATAAATATATATAAACACAGTGAATTAGTTTAAACATACCTTTCTTTCTTAAACAAATAAAAAATAAAACCTTTTTTTTTAAAAAAAATTCTAGTCAACTCAAACTTATATGACTCCTGACCCAACCCATTTTCAACTTAGGTGAATGGTTGGAAGATGTATTATCCTCACCCGCCTGTCACCTAAACTTAGAGAGTTTTTTTTTTAAAAAAAAAATTATTTATTATTAGTACTTGTATTTTCTTTAAAACAAATTGGAAGTGGAGGGTTTGAACCTGAGTCATCTTAATTGTCAATACATATTAATGTTAGATGAGTAAGCTCTCGTTAACTTATTAGTACTTGTATTAATGAACGAGTCAGATTAAAAATTATAACATTACATCCGAGCTAAGGAAATAAAGGTGCTGAAATTTATTGTTTATTTTCTTAAATGATTTCTCATGATATGTTATGGGAGAATATTTCAAAAGTTATTTTTATATTTATTATCACTTCGTTTGATAAATATTTCGTTTTTAGTTTATTGGTTTTAAAGTTTACTCGTTTTTTCTCCTAAATTCTTATTGTAGTTCCGTTTCTTCCAAATTTCAAATTTCACTTGGTTGAATATAAATTGAGATCATTTAAGAAAAAAAAATATTTTTTGTATTTTATAACTAAATTCTATTACTTACTTATTTTTAAGATTTATTGAAATGAAAGTAGGATTATTTGAACATATAGGAACCAAAATGACATTTAAAAAAAAAAAAAAAAAGAGTTTTGCAAATTAATTATGTTTTTATGTTTGATATGGTAGGAATTGAGACAGAGAATAGAGAGAATTTTGGAGAGTTGGGGTCCAAATGGAAATGAAATGGAAAATCATAAACAAGAAATTAGAGAAATTAGAGAAGAGATTGTGAATTTGCATGGTGAAATGGTGCTCTTACTCAACTACAGCAATGTTAATTATACAGGTAATTCAACTTTATTTTAATCTAAATATTACTAGATTAACACATGATCTATTATTTGTTAATTTTGGAGATAAATAAATTGCTAAAAAGTGATAATCAATAAAAATGGTTTCATAATGCAGGATTAGGGAAAATTCTAAAAAAGTATGACAAGAGAACAGGGGGATTATTAAGGCTACCATTCATTCAAAACATACTCCAACAGCCCTTCTACAAAACAGATTCACTCTCTAAGATGATCAAAGATTGTGAGGTTAGCATTGATGCAATTTTCCCAACCCCAAAACAACAACTCAACAATGAAAACAAGCCTAATATTTCAGTTGGTAGTGAAGGAATTTTCAGAAACACAGTTTCAGCTCTACTCAGCATGGAGGAAATTAGAAGAAGAAGCTCCACTTATAGCCATTTCTCTTTGCCTCCTCTCAACTTGCCTGATTCTGATCTCATCCACTCCTTTCAACTCAACTCTCCCATTCCAATTCTCTAGTTATCTTATTACTTACTTACTTCCAACACTACACTACAATATACATACACACACATATATATATATATAATACACTTCACTAATTCCCCACCAAATATTCTTATTACTCTTCTTGATGTTTGTTTATATAGAAAATAGTTATGTGTGTGTTTAGTTGAAGTTTTGATTGGTTTTCATATATAGAATCAATGTGTGTATGTAATGTGTTTATTTTATGCATGCTTTTTGCTGCTACTTTCATGATCTCTCTTAAGAGTTTGTATGGGTAAAAGTCATAGCAAATCAAGACCTAGGAAATGTAGAGGGATTATTTAGAGAAAATGAGTTTAAACTTACAATGCAGCTAATGTCGTAGTTGAGCAAGATTAAAAAGCAGGACAATGTCAAACAGAAAGACGAGAGTAATAAACCTTTAAACGTACATAATAATCAAGATCTTGTAATTCTAGATTCAGCGTTACCATAACACAAAATTTTAGAAAGGAGTAAGTTTTGCAAGAACCGAATGCAATCATGCATATTTTCCTTGAGTTTCAAAGTTAGAAGACAGATCCCCAAGCTTGAAACACATGGGTCAGAGTTTTACATTATGATGACAAGTTCAAATGCTTTCTATAATATTTTGGAATTCAACAAAATCATGATCAGATATTGTTGTTGACCGGAGCCATTATTCTCCCTCATCTTATGATGATCGTTAGAGTTTTTTCTTCCAACAAGAGAGTTTCGATGCTCTTTGCAACAATCCTCATGATTTGCTTCTGAATTGATTGTCCTAGAAAAATGTAAAGAGATCACAATGCTCTTCAATTCTTGCTATACATCCTCCTTCACACATTGGTTCAACAGTCTGTCCTTGTCCAATTCCATCATGTGATGGACTCTTTTATCATGTTACATCGACCAGCAATTCTCCGAAAATCATCCAGATTTAACTGTAATAGAAAAGAAAATGAAGGACAGGTATATCTCCGGAAAGAGTATCAAAGGTGGTATTCAAGCAAGATTAGTTTGTCATGATGTTAGATCAAAGTAATTATATTTACTGGCAGAAACAACAAGCTGCATGCATAAAAGTAACTGGTCAATGAAATCTTCCTTTAGAAAAATATTCCAGTACTTTGAGATATAAACCCACAAAGACTATCTGTAGCCTTCCAACGGTGCTGAAATTGAGGCAGTTTACTGTTATTATTTCATTTTCTTATCCAAAAAATAAAGTACATTTTGTTATTTCTTTGGTAGGTAGAATTAACGTTTTGATCTTTTTTGTACCATCTACCATACCGCATTATTAGAACAACCACCATAAAGATAATTCATAAATCTTGTTTTGTTTTAAAAATTAAGCATGGAAGATGCTTCAAATTTTTTGAAAAACTATAACTTGAAGAAGTTTGTAAACGTAATGTAAAAGTTAAACTCAGTACATCATTGCCATTGATGGCAAGATGTCTTTTCCTAAACAAGTCAACTATATATGTGTCGTGTTTGTACCCCATTGGTGTTTTTATGCAGCTAGAGGGAGGACTAAGAATATATAATAATGGGTAAGTTTGATGGTATTAATAAAAATTTCAAAACTTGAATGACAAAATGAAGAACATGTACGATTCATAGTATAAAGAGAAAGAATGGGATTAAAAGATGAAAGAAGAGCATGAATCCAAGAAACTAACCTTCCCGTCTCCATCACTGTCAAAGCAATCGATCATATCCCTTAATTCTATCTCAGACCAAGTAAAATCATGAGCAGCTGCCACTCTTTTCAAGTCACTAACAGTAATGCCCCCTTTCCACGACTCTATAAGCCAAGTTCAACAGGTCAGTAGTAAATATTACTTTAATGTGCAATTAATATCTTACCAATATATAAAATACCATCAAAACAATAGAAGTTCATGATAAGTTCATCCTCATTCATCTGCATCCGACTAGTGAACTGCAGATCAGATGAGAAGAAGAAGCATTACGATAAAAAAGAATAAAGGATGGTTATCATACTACGCTATGAGTAAAAAAGCTACCAATCCTTTTCTCTTCATCCCTCCTCTCGCTTCCTGATTCTTCAAATTTTTCCTTCTAACATTTTCAAAAGGACCTTGCACCTGTGGATCAGAATTTTTGCCAGAATCTTGTAGTGAAAGTTTGATTGCCTGCTCGGGAAATTATATGATACAGTTAGCGTGTTTGTGCTTTCTTTTATTACAAAGTATTGATGGAATATTATGAATCTACCTGTTGTAATGCATCATCATCATCTTCATCGTCATAGTTGATTGATTTCTTGACAGAAACTTTCCTTTTTGTTTCTGATCCTCTATTCTTTCCCTGAAATAAATTTTAACAGTTTTCAGACCACCAATTAGAACGAGTTAAATAGATGAAATTTACATTTGTACATAAAATACATGCAGAATAGACATTTCCCTTTTTAATATAATTTGGGCAGGACTCAAGTTCCCTGAATGCAATAACATACAATTGCATTCTTTTCTCTACTTTTAAAAAGTGAAACTGAGACTTGTGCTCTTGTTCCAAAATATTTGTGAGGACCCCATCATAGAAAGTATACATGTTTTCACTACGAGTCCCCCTTCTCTAGTACCCCAAATATATATATATATATAGACAAAAAAAGGCTGAATCTATTGAGTAAAAGGAGGTATACAAAAGGGAGATAAGCTGGTGGACTATGGTTCCTTCCCAATTGAAGTATTGAACAATGCTTTTGCCATATTTGGTATTCCACCAAAAATCTCAGAGAAAGAAAACAAAACCCCATATGGAAGACTCCCCAAAACCTAGAACTATCCTCTTTATCTTTTTCTTAAATCCCCTCATGCTCCTTGACCTCTTTCTTATTCTTTTCATTAAAAGTTGCACCACAATTTGTTTTTGACTTTTTTCTATCAAAGAAAAAAAAAACTAATAATCTCCTACAAGCTCTAATTCTTCCTCAACGCTTCTCATACAATTTCCACTCTAGCATCAATAAGCTCTTCTCCAATTCTAAAGGGAGAAAGACATCCTCAACTCTTTTACCAAAGACTTAAAGTTTTTTTTTCCTTAGAAAGCTAACTAAGAAGATTATAAGCTCCTTTTAGGGGTGTTTGTCTATTGATTTCATCTTTTCACCATACCAATAAACACTGTCTTCTTTTAAAAACTGTCTACATACTCTCAGCACTAATCTCCATTTTTGATGGATATTACAAACATGGAAACAGGAAAAATGTTAAATATTCTACTTATTGAAGATCATGTACACAATATTTGGTCGATGATCCCAACAGTAAATTATTAGTTAATCAAGCTAAGAAGCACCCCCAGAATCACGAATACAACAACTACCACAAATTTATATAAATTTATCGGTACAATGGTAAAAAAAAAAAAAAAAAGTACATACAACAGGAAATGGAGAGTGATTACCTTCATTCCACGAGACCCAGAAACTTTCCCGCTTCCAAAATCTTCATCCCCTTCCTCCGAGTTATCCTCATCTTCAGAACTTGAAGAATCCTTGCCAGGCTCATAATCTTCATCGGCAGCTTCCCCCAGCTTCCGCTTCCCCTTTCTATCAACCTTCCTCAAATTTTTGGAGGAATCCAAAAATGAGGTCGCCAATTTGGCCAATCCAAGAGCCTCCATTCTCTTCTTGTTCTCGGCGATCCTAGAAATCCTCTGTTTCTCATACTCCGGCACATCCTTGACGTTTCTGCCATTCATAGAACCTCTGAGCTTCTTCTTTGAGTCGGTGCTTGAAGAATTAGGAGTTTCCTCGTCGTGCTCGGAATCAGTAAGGTCGCGATTCAACATTTTGGATTTGGGTTTTGGTCAGTACTGCCTCAAAGCATTAAAGATTACTTTTTTAAACTGATTTTGGCTGTTTGAGGCTGTTCTTGCTTCTAAAATTATTGCTGTCAAATCGTTTCTTATAAAGATAAAACGTCATAAGAAATAAATTTGTGAATGTTTTTATTTTATTTTTTATATTAGTGATTGTGGTACCTCCAATAATTTTACTAGACAACTCAAACTCTACAATATTTGAGTCATAAAAAATTAATTGTTAGGTTGGTGGTCACCATTGTGAGTGTTTTTTAAAAAGATAAATTGTTTCCCTTAAGATTTTTATTAAAAGTATGATTGTATAATGATAACTGATGCCAAAATTGGTTCTAATATTTATAAATATGTCACATAAATAAATAATTTGAAAATATTCATTGCTAATATAACATTTAATAGTATATACTTGTAGTTGATAGACGTGAATGTCTGAACCAACTTCAGCGAACACGGCTAATCTCACGGATAGATAAAGATAATCATCATGAATTGAACTCATGACATGTCAGTTAGTTATTGAGAGTTTACAATATCTTAAAAAATGTGTTGTTCGTTCGATTCCGACATTGATTTTAGTATAAAACGGAAGCAAACTGAATTGTGAACCTTCTATATACTTATTAGCTAAAATTTTAAAGATTTAGATAGTTAGCCTATTATATAACTAATATATTTCAATTGTCGTAAAATTTAGTTACTATTATTACATAATTAGATTTTTAGCAACGTTTTGGATCATTTTTAACCTTTTGATATTTCCACTCATCTTTTAATTTCATAACATTTAAAATAAATAAATAAATATTTCATTTACGTATTTACTATTAATTAATTAGAATTTTTTTAAATAAAGAAAAAAAAACTATTTACACTTCATAAAAAAAAATCACTAACTTGATTTTTGATTTTTTTATGAAGCGTAAATATTTTGTAAATATTTCTATTTTTGATAATTTCTCAATTAATATTATATATATAAGTATTTTATACTCGAAAAATCTAAATATTTATTGTATATACTAAACAAACTTTGTTTTCTCCTTCAAATTTTTTTGTCCATTCATGCTTTAATTTATGAGGTTAAGAATTTATGGATAAATTTTTCTTACTCGTTTTGGTTTACAAAAGAAAATCGTTTTAGAAAGCTCGTAACTACATTAATAAGAAATTTCCTTTACATGCTTCTCTTGAGATATATATATATATATATATAAAAGTGAATGGAAAAAGAGGGTTAAAAAAGTAAATTGAATTAGCTTTGGTATAAAATAATAAAACAGTAAAATTTGAAGCTGAAACCTCAATCTTGAGGAACATACAAGTATGAAGCAAGTTTGGGTAATTAAACATATTTATTTAACATAAAACCTAATAATCCACAGTATTGGGCCTTAATAAATGGGCCTTAATAAATGGGCCTTCACCTTTACACAAACAATGTGAATAATGATTAATGAAGATTAAATACATTGAGGAACTCAAAGGTTCCAACTTTCAAATAAAATAGAGGAATTTAAGACTTTCACAAATTTAAGACTACAACCTTTTCATCCACATGTTCTACCCATCATTGTTCAATTGTTTGAAGGATATTTTATTTCAATTAATTATTATTTTCGAGTACCTGTATTATAAAGTTTATATTTTTTTTACTACGTTAAGGGTAAGAGATATTCAAATCACAAAGCCATTTAGTTACTACTACATTTTTATATCAGTTGAGCTATGCTAAAACTGTAGAAGTTAATACTAATATATTGTTAAAAGAAAAATATATTAATCTTTTATGTTTTATGTTTAAGTTAAATTGAAATTCTTAATCCCTTATTTTAACAAATTCATGACTTCAAAACGTTGACCTCAACTTCAATATATACTTATTTAATTATAATTATTAACATTTGTTTATCAAATTGTTTAACAAATTAATTGAGTTTTCAAGGTTGAAACCTATATAAAAGAAAATTAGTCTATATTTTATGTTGTTTAACGTTCAATAATTCATCATTTATGTTTCATTAAAATATCGAATAAAAACCGATATTAGCTTCTAAATGATTAAGAAAACATCTCTAAATTTTTAAAAGACTATACCATTGAATATATCATCTACATCTCATTTAATATTTTAAATAAAAAGTTTAGGACTTCGTTTGATAAATATATACCTCGGTATAGATTTGTTTGTTTTGTCATTTATAATTTAGAATATTTTTAAAATTGAGTCAATTTTAATTTGAAAATTAGTATTTAAAAAACTTCTAAAAAATTTAAATGTTTACTCGAGAAAGATTAAAAAAAGTTAAAAATTGAAAACTAATAATCGAACCATTATTGATGTCTGTAGTTTGAACCCTCTGTCCTTATTATTTTAAAATTAAATTGTCTAATATTTTTTTTTAAAGAAGAAGTTCTTTCCTTTTTTTTTTTTTTTTTCAAACGGTTTGATTTAATTTAATTTAGATTTATATTTATTTAATGGAAATAATTTTTGTGTGTCATTTGTGAATACGAGATATCAAAGACTTATGGATAATTAAGTATTTTTGTTTGTGTCCTTATGATATAGGAAAGAGAACTTAATTATTGTATATTGTATGTTCATATGAAAAAAACAATTAAATTATGGAATAATAATCAACATAAAATAATATCTTATTTCAATTATTTCATACGAAATTGTAATCTAAATAAATTATTGAATTTTCTGGATAAATTAATGAATTGAAATCATTATCTAAACATATTCTTTCTTTTTGAAATATTAAATTTCCCACAAGAAAATCGTTTTAAATAGTCTTATTATCTAAGTAATAAAACCAAGGTTAGCTATCACGTCCTACCTACTACTAATTTAAATTCTTATTAAAAAAAATTGTATTTGAAATTTCCAATCAATTTATTTATTGTTTCAATATTTCAGTTAATTATCTCTTGTTTACTTGTTTCTTTTAATTATTGAAAATTGTAATACTATTTTTTTTTTTACACAAATTAACTACAAACAAATGTGAAGTTGTGAAGTTTTCTGGAAGTTTTGAAGGATTCATAAGGGCCTTGTGAGCCTTTTGCCAACCAAGCAACGGTTTGATTTTTATCTTGCAAAGGGCAAAATCACCTTTTCCATCAAACTTTACAATTTTTACTCTTTCCATTGTTATTCACAGGTTTGTTTCTGATCTTTAACCCTCTAAGATTTGTCTTCTTGGAGTCTAATCAAGATTGCTCTGATACCACTTTGTTGGGCTATTTTTGTGTTATTTGCATTAGGCCCAAAGATGAAAGACAAGATAGGTGGAGGAAGTGAAGCCTACAAAGAAGGAAAAAATATCTTCTTGAGTTAGGTTAAATGAAAGATGATAAGATGTCCCGTCTCTAACCTTCTTTATTACACTTGGTTGGAGTCTTCAACCAAAAAGACAATTACTCACTTCTTCTTTTCTAAATAGAAAACAAAAGTAAATGTAATTTCTCTCGGCTCACGAATTCTCTCAACTTTCTTTATCTTTGTGAAATTAGGTTGTCAACAATGGAGATTTCTAACATGCGGAGAATGGAGGTGAAAAGCAGTAGAGAAAATGTGCACTTATTTTATGTGGTTAGGCAAAATAAAACTTATACCCATGGAGAAGGACTTTGATTCTCGAAGAAACTTAGATGTGAACACTTTCTTTCTTTTTCCTTTTAATTTTTTATGTAGTCCATGTGTTGAACACTCAACACACACCTTTATATATTAGGTGTTTATAAGAAGATGTAGCAGAAAAATAAAACTAACGATTGAAGTTCAAATTTGTTACAGCAAACACATCTGAGTTTTGTTTATTTCGATGTTGGACAACTGTTCTTTTAATAGGTTGCCTAACAAAAATGTGGAGTTGAAAAGACAGTAAAGCAAGCAATATAGAGGAGATGTCATTCTCAAACTTTGATTATAAGCTGTTAGTTGGCAGTACGAGGTTTAGAAAACAAAAAAATGGAATTGACATTTTGAATATATATTTAAGGAATGACGAATTTGATGAGGTTAGTGAAAAGACCAAACAAAGAAAAAATAAATGAACAATTTCATTGTTAATCAATTGGGGTTTTGTTGGGATTAAGGTTCGATTTAAACAATGTTGACATTACAACCCTAATAGTTAGTTTGTTGCAATTATTTGTGAGTTCCATACATTGTTTTTTCAAAATGGAAAGAAATGATGTTACAAACACTGTCTTCATCCAGTTGATGATTCCTATGATTAAGAATATGATTTATTATATTATATAGTTTATTAAACTCAATTATTATAACATTTGAACAAACTGATATTTAATGAATTAATGAGTTGTCATCACTTTCAATTTTATTTTTTTTAATACTATTGAAGTTCCCTTAAAGATTATAAGTTTACAAGTTTAAAGAAAATTTAATACTATAGGAACATAAAACAAAATTGAAGATCACATCTTAGATCAAGAATTTGAAGATAGTTGGTGATAAATCTCTATCGTCAACGCAATTTAAAATTAAAAAATTATTTTGTACAACCTAATAGCCAGACTTTAAATAGCCTCCATCACAAATGATTAAATCTTCGTCAAACTCTACACAATTATTGACTATAGAAGCTTCATCATCTTCAACTTTATACTCCTAATCCTCTATAGGATAACTCGGTTGTTATGGACAACACACTCATGACTTTAATTAATGAAATTCTATCCACCGAAACCCTAACCTACATCGGTGGTTGCACTTCATCGCATATGGTATGGATTACTTTGGAAAAACATTATTGTCCATCCATTTCTAGTTCTAAATACTATTAATCTCCAAGTATGGTCTCTAGTTGATTTAAAAAAATCCATGAATCTATTGATTTAATAATGTCAAAAGGATTAAGCTAATACCTTTAGTACATTGATGAAGAACTTGTTTGCTGTTTCCTTTATAAATTTAACTATAAATACCCATCTTATCTCTCTAATTAAATTATTAAGTTGTCATACACATTTATCATGAACCAATGTCATTAATAACTTAAAGTGTAAGTAGTTGTATTACTTGAAAAGGAAAATGAATTGGGATTAGACTAACATTATTTTGGCTAAAAAGTAGAAAATATAGCTATGACCAATGCTCCTTTAATATAGCAACTTCTATTTAAGTGCACCCATAATCAAATAATTCAACATGTGATAGGAAAATAATATATGGGTATTTTTGGTAACAACTCTTATATCTTTGTATTTATTCAATATTGTTGCCTAATTTTGATTTTGTATTAATTATCAAAATTAACTACTTCCATCTCTCTTTTGCTAGTTCTTATCCATCCACATACTTAGATTTCACAATTATATTTCTTACATATCTTTGATTTTTCTAAAAACCATACTTTAAATTTGAATATTCTCAACCATAATAATAACTAATAATATGAGTGTAGTACCATCTTATAATTTGAGTTAATCAAACTTATAAATTTTCATAAGTCAATCAATTGAAACATTCCAATATATAATTACTATTTCGAAAATCATCAATGCATCAATTGTCAAACGTTCGTAGACTTTCTTAATTAATGACAGTTTTACAAAATGGACAAATAGAGAAAATGCATGGACGGTTCTGAAAGAAAATAATTTGGAGTAAAAATATAAATTTACATTTTCTTTTTTGTTTTAGTTAATCATCCAAACCTTACCCTTTAAGAATTGTTTTTCAGCCTTGGAAAGTGAAGAATTAATTGAAGCATATTCGAATAATGTTCTTGCGATGTTCTTTATGTGATATATTAGTCGTAGAGATTTGTTTTATGTAATTAAAAAAATAAATAAATGAAACTTTCAGTGGTTCTAAATAAATTTTAAGGAACAAATTATTAAATTTTGGTGGTGTTGCCTCGAAAACCAATAATGTTATAAAATGTAAAATTTAACTTTGAAATAAATGAAAAGTTGGCAAATAAAAGAATTAAGAAGAATAAATTAGAAAAATAAATGAGAAATTATCTGACCAGGAAACTCATCCTAACAAATTATGTGAATTGAATTTCCATCCCTAATATGTGGTTAGGATGAATAAATAAACAGTGTAAAGGTAGATTTATTTGAGTTGATAAAAAAAAAAAAGAAAAAAAGATATAGTTTAATTAAATTTGTAATGGATAAAGTTAGATGAAAGACAGAGAATGATAATGAAAGGGTTTAAAAGTATAATTAAGACTAATTTGAAAGTAAAACTAAAGATGAAGATAGAAAGAGTAAGTTGAAATGATATTAATCCAAAAATGGGTATTAATGGTGAGAGATAATTATAGAAAGAAATGGAGTATGACATGTGAGAATTCCCATAAAAAAATAATAATAATAATAATAAAAGAATGGCACATATTCTTTATTGCTTAAAGTTGCACCAAATAATTGAAGGTCAAGTTGAAAGAAATATATAATAATATGTTTGAAATTGAGCCAAGTGTCCAAATTGTTAAAAGACAAAATTATGTATTTGGCTTTACAGGATTGGGGAGCTTCAATTCAAATATGTAATCTCCCTTTTTCTTTTTGACCAAAAAAGTAAAGCACAAGTTAGGGTGACATTACAATCCCAACTTGCCTAAAACAAAATACCTTCATACAATTTACAATTAAATAGCACAGTAATCCCCATTAACAATTAGGGTTCTTAATATACTTTCTTCATATTATTTGGAAAACCCATATACAACCAACATATTCTCCCCCAAAGTCTCTTCACCCTATTCAAAGGCCATTTTTCTTAATGTTACCCGGATCTTGTTAACAATGTTTTGTATATACATTTGGTTGTATGATTAATAAACGATGCCTTAGAAATTCAATTCATATCGTAAATTTTTAGAAAAGAAAATCATGTCAATTAAGTCCTATTTCTCGTAAAAATGAAGCAACCAAAATGCAACTTTTTAAAAACGAAATTAAGTTAGGAAAAGATAGGTAGAAAAACATAGGATTCTTGAATAATAATAAAGTAAGGAGGAATTAATTAGATAAATAATAATAATAATAATAATAAGTTAAGGGAGTAAGTGGGGGGAATTGAAGGGACCTACCACATAAAAACACTAAGGTACAATATAGTGCAAAGCTTGTCGTCATTATTTGTTTCCATCCAAGAAGGACCATGTCCTAAAATGGCTCAAACAAGAAAATCTAACATCTATGATGCTCTAACCCCACCACTCACCCACACCCCCCCCCCCCCTTTTTTTCACTATCCTTTTCTTTCTTATGAACAATTATTCACCTTAATAATCTATATATAATTCAATTATTTCTATTATCTAACTATCTGTTGTGTATAACAGATATATCATATTAATTGTTATATATATATATATATATATATATATATGTGTGTGTGTGTGTGTGTGTATTACTATACTGACATAAGCATGAATGAAAAACACATAAATTAACGAAAGTTATACGACATTGACAAATTTGATTGAAAAGATATTAAAGTAGTGATAATATGTTAGAGAAATAATCGAATTTGTAAGACGTAAGAAAGAGGGGGTATAGTTTTGCCTTAATTGGTCCATTTTAATTGGTGAAAGGTGTTGAGATGCCTACAAGTCGTCGGCACAAAACATTGCTATATTTGAGATTAAGATCTTTCATATCCCAATTGTCCCCACATATTTATAAACATAATCCTTCTAAATCTTTCAATTTTATTATTTGTCCACCCATTTTTGTTCATGTATTATTATACCTTTAATTTTTAAATTACCCATTTAATCAATTATCATAAGGAGATAAAGATGAGAGAAAATTGTAATGGCAATAAGTCAAATTTCATTCCATTAATATTTACATGAAAAGAAAAAAGGGGGAAAATAAGAGGACCTTGATGTAAAATGTACGAGGAACACATTCCTAGAAAGCCAAACATCTTGTGGTGGGTTTTTCTTTTTCTTCTTTTTCCTTTTTAAACCCTCCCATATTATAATATATATTATATTTCTTTAATATTATTATTAAAATTATTTAGGAGTTTTTTTTAAAAAACTTTTTAAGTACGTCTCGGGCATAGTTTAACTGTGAGTGGATTTGCCATCTCACAAGACAACTTGAGAACTTCAGAGAAGTCGACAGCGTCGCTTTGGTTTGGAGAAGGCAACCATTTAAATTCATGTAGAAGTGTAGCCACCCAGAAAGTGACAGTTGTCCAAGCAAGTGTCTTTCCAGGACAAGTTCTCCGACCCGACCCAAACGGAGCTAGTCGGAGATCGGAACCCATAATCGAAAACTCCATGTCAGCACCACCTGACAGAAACCTCTCGGGCATAAATTCAAGTGGGTCCGACCAGATCTGTGGGTTTCGCGCTATCGACCACATGTTAACCATAGCAGTTGTCCCACGTGGCACGTGATACCCATCAATGGTTGTATCAGTAATCGCAAGACGAGCCCAAGACAAAAGCGGGCCTGGTGGATGCAACCTTAGAACTTCTTTAACTACCGCCGTTAAATAAACCAACGACGGAATGTCGGATTCCATAACGGCACGCGATTTCCCTACCACGTAATCTAATTCTTCTTGTACTTTCTCTTGCACATCCTCATGAACAACCATCCTCGCTAGAATCCACTCGATTAAAACCGCCACCGTGTCCGTTCCTCTAAATATCATTTCCTATACAATAAATACATATAATATTAGAGATATAAAAAAATATCTTTTTCTTTGTTTTAATTTTTAATTAATAATAAAATTACCCAAAGAACGGAGATGATATCGGAGTTAGAGAGATTTTCGTTTTGTTGAAGAGAGAGAAGAACATCGACGAAATCCACAGTTTCTCGGTTTGATTTTTCACGATGTTCGTCGATGATCCGAGTGACGAAGCGGTTCACTTTTGGAACCAACCGGGAGCACCTAAACCGGATTTTTTGTGGGTCGAAATCACCCAAAAAAGGGAGATGGTCGGACCAATTAAGAAGGCCTAATAAATCATACCCTTCATCCACAAGGCTTTGAAGTAGTTGAACTTCAGGATTAGAGTCGGAGAGATTATAAAACCGGCCAAAAACCGAACCCATCATGCTATTCAAAGAAGCGGTTTTAAGAGTTTGACGAATGCGATTATGGGTAGATGAGGTGGCAGTTGAGGAGAGGAGTTTGACCAATTGGGAAGCGATTTGAGTGCGTTGTGATTGGGAGGATTTGATTTGTTTAGGAGAGAAGAGATGGTGTGAAGCAATCCGACGGAGGGTTCGCCAGTAAACGCCGTAAGGAGCGAATCCAATGGCACGATTGAACATCAAGGAGTAGGCTGATTCTTTGATGGGACGGTCAGCAAAGACGGAGCTATTGAGGATGTCTTTGGCTATGTCGGGATGGCAAGTGACAATCACGCGAGTGTTGGCGAGTGAGAAAGCCATGAGACGAGTAGCTTGCAAGGATTTGGCTAGGGAGGCGATTTTTTGGTGGGCCAGACCAGTCATCAAGTTCATACTACCGATGATGGGGAAGCCTCTTGGGCCAGGGATGGGGGAGGAGGAGGAGGAGCGGCGGAGGTGGCGGCGGCGGCGGCCCCAAGCTGGGCCGCCGGGATGAGCCCAATAGAAAATGGAGAGGAGAAAGGAAATAAGGAGGAGGAGGAGTGAAGAGAAAAGGAAGTTGTGTTTGGTGAGAGATGAGCATTTTGAAGCCAAAGCGAAAACCCATAGGCTTTCAATTTGGCTATTCAATGTCATTTTTTTTTTTTTTTCTTTTTTCTTTCTTTTCTTTAGAGTGGAGGGAGAAGAGAAATGGTGGTTAGTTTATGGGTTTGAGGGGAAACAAAGGTAGGTAATGGGTTTATATAGGGGAAAAACAAAACCTTGAGTAGTGGACGAAAATATAATTATTTTTTTTTCTTTTTTTTTTTTACAAAAAATTAATATAGATATATAATAGAAAGAAATTTAATTTATATATTCATACGGGTAGAGTATAGTATAGTATAGTATAGTATATGATGTTATTATTATTAATTATATCTTACATAACCCAACTTTGATATGCTTATTGTCTAGTACTCTCAAATGTGTTTAATAAACTATAACAAATAAGCATGATTGAATTCACATAATTAAAACTCACTTTGAGGTTAAAAGGTTCAATTTTTTCTCATTTTGTTAGAAAAAAAATTAGTCTTTTAAGCATATGTTAGTTTATTAAAAGAGCAGTACTTAGATGCAGGACATTTACGTACATCTCAATTACAAGAAAAACAAATATTAGAATAAACATCATTTCTTAGAAAAGAAAAGTTTGTCACGTGGCATCTTATGATTAGATATTTATGAATTGTTTAGAAAGCTGAAATGTAATCAAATGATTGAAAATTAGGAGGGTGTTGGAATCTGTCAAGAATCAAGGACGAAACAAAAATGACAACGTGAAGCATGAAAGGGTGAAAAAATAAGTCGAATTGAAACTGTGGAAATGAAATGAATTTGATATTATAATCTAAACTCATTTCATTTTTTCCTCGAACAATTCTTACAATTTAAAAAGTTACATGTGACATTTTTTTAAAAAGAAAAAATTGTAGAGGGAATATTAATTGGGAGTAATTTTATTTTTAACTAATAACAAGATAGTGTATTAAGAATAGAAGGAGTAAGTTTAAATTATATTTAAATGATTACAAGTTTCAACAAATTAAGTTTGGGAATGACAAAGACTAAAATTAATATTTTAATGAAAAATATTATTTTGATATTAAAAAAGAAAATGTAAAAACAATAGTTTGTGATGAGTACAGCCGCCTTGCGAGTTCCGACATATAAGAGCGGTTGAGACTCACGCGCTCTATCTCATGTGCTTACACCCCTTTGACATCGACTGTGTCGGACTTCATTTTTAATCCTTTTTTTATTATTTTACTCTCTATTTGGATTATTTTAATTTTTTTATTCAATCAAACTATTTAATTTAATATCTTATATTTAAATGGTAAAAAATAATTAAAATTTTCAAATATTGACTTTGACTATGGTTTGAATTAAATCTCAAATAGAAAGAAAGTCATGTCGGTTACTATTGAACTAAGAACACTTTCACTATGTATTGTTAATTAAAAATTAATTTATAATAAATATTAATTTTTTGAGCTTATGTTTAGCTTCGAAATTGGGGGGGAGAGAGATAAAAGGACATATGGGGAGAGAGAAATTAAAAGAATGAGAGAATGGAGTGGAGATAGGAAGCTAGAGAGAGAAAAAAAAACTATGCCATGTCAGCATGTTACAATGTCAGATTAATGTCAGACTACCATCATAGATGGAGAAACAATCGACAAAAATAAAGTTTTGAATCTAGTTTTCGTTTCATTCTCGATTTCAAAATATTATATTTTTAATTCTTAAATTTTATGTTTTGTTTTGATTCGATTTTTAAGTTGCAAGATTTATATTTAAATATTTATTTCTTAATAATATACTTACCAAATTTGTTGTTAATGTATATTAATTAGTTTAAAATAATTATGATTGAGAAATTTTGAAACTAATTTTTAACATTGTTCAATTATTATTTTCTTTATATACCAATAATCATATTATTTGCGATTTAATATGGGCCAATTTGCAAATTATGAATCACTTTTTATTTTTTATTTTTGTAAATGAATTTAAAATTTGTTTTTAATAAGTCTATGAATTTTAATTTTTTTTTCTAATTTATTCTTTATACTTTTCATTTTATATCAGAGAGGGATTATTAGTTTTATTTTGAAATTGAAAAATACTTTTTTTTTATTGTATAAGAAGAAATATTCCCTTCTCATAATATTTAATACAAATATACAAATATTTGTCAACCTTGAAGAAAAAATAGAAACAAAATTAATTATAAATTAATAAATATTATCTATAAGTTGAAATAAATAAATATTATATCTTTGTTAGGAAGATTTGAAAAAAAAAAT
The DNA here is from genome assembly GCA_037974625.1 of Cucumis cinereus. Taxonomy (NCBI): domain Eukaryota; kingdom Viridiplantae; phylum Streptophyta; class Magnoliopsida; order Cucurbitales; family Cucurbitaceae; genus Cucumis; species Cucumis cinereus. Next base: position 15,875,312 of record JBBPDJ010000003.1, read on the forward strand.
GACATAGGACTAATACAAATACAATCACACACTTCAACTTTTAATTTATTAATTTATGAATCAACTTTCTAAACTAACAAATCTGTTGTAATTAAATTCTTAAAGATTATTGAATGTCCTTTTGGAAAAAAAAAAGTGAAAAATATTTTTTTTTTGTTAATCTATGTAAAACACATATCAATTTACACATTATTTCAAAATCATAAATTTAATTGGATTTAATTAATTTATATTTTGAATTTACAATATATTTTATATTGTATATTTACATTAAAAAAATATTTAATTGTAAGTTTCAAAATAAAATTGTAAATTTACGCATTTAATATTTTAAATAATTTAGATATACACAGATCTTAATCTATCATAAATAAACTGTGGTATTTTGCTATATTTGTAATTTTTTATTATCAATTTTGTCATTTAAAATAATTTTTAATTAAAATTTTAAAAAATATAAGTCGACATAACATATCTTTAGAAGAATGAAACAAACATGTTTTTTAAAAAAATAAAATTGTTCGATATCTATTATATCTTGACTATCTAAAAGGTTATAGTGAAGGAATTTTCACCGGTTCACCGTTTTTTATATGTTTTAATGTTATCAACTTCGAGCTTCAATTAGTCCAGGTCGTTTTAGTATACTTTGTTGTTGCTCACATACTTCATAGAAAAATACTCAAGAGGCCAACCAATATAAGGATTCTCTAAGCTAAGTACAGTTAATCTTAGGGTTTTTATGATCAGGTCGCGAAAAGAAAGTACTCCTTGTTTGTTTATATAATAACTTTTAATTCTTTTAAGCCTTTTTCAGGATATCCCTTTTATTCAACTGTGATCTTGATTCATTCATGTCTACCTCCTAAACTCAAGATATTATATACATATTGTATTAAAAATAAAGATGACGATCTCATTTAATTGGTTTCTAACCTACATTTGTGATTTCGTTTAAACAGAAATATATGATCTAGTTTGGATCATAATACATTTCTATAACTCAATGAATATAATAAGTAGGATTAAAAAAAAAAAGAAAAAAGAAAAATATGTTTGGCATTTTCCAAAAAACAATTTAAATTGCTTTTTATGAACACACGTGAAAATGGAGAGAGCATGCCTATATTTCACAACATCAAAATGATGTTTTCTTTCATTTTTTAAATTATTTTTCCAAGACTTTTGGGAACATATAGACTAGTATTAGTATACGTATTTTCAATTTTGGATTCATTAAATCTATTTTTTCTTTCTTTATTATTTTATTGTTTTTGTTATGAACTCCATTATCTAGTCAATTAAGTAAGTTTCTTTACTTGTCTTCTTTAATAATGAATAAATAAATATTTACTTTTCCATCGTTACATTGACTCAACTAATAAATGTCTGCTTGATAATCATTTGATTTTTAAAAATTATTATAGATGACAAAACTGCTAAAAATATTTACAAAATATAGTAAAAATCCATATTCTATCCATGATAGACTTTTATCGGTGTCTATCAATATTACTGATAGAAGTTCATCAGTGTCTATCATTGATAAAATCTAAAATTTTGTAAATATTTTAGTTCGTTTTGTTATATTTAAAAATGCTTTTTTAGTATTTTATTTTTTAAAAATTAAATATATGAACCTTCTTTTTGCACTTATAAAATTTGAAACCCATAAATAAATTAATAAAAATTGAAACTCATATCTAAGATTCTCTACGAAACAAGCACAACTTTTTTTAAAAGAATAAAAAAAAAGCTAATAGTTTGTATGTTTTAAAAACTTATTTTTAGTTTTTAGAGTTGGACTAAAAATTCAAATATTTTTCTAACAAGATTAAAATCATAACTAAGAAAATCGTCAAATGATCGTCAAATGCGACATAAGTTATTATGATTTGAATTAAAACTTAAAATTTCCATCGTGCCCCAAGAAACGATTGAACTAAAACAAAGTCATTTGAGTTATTTTTTTTCCTTTATTGAGTTTATATTTATGACTTAAATTAAGTTTGGTTGCTTTAATTTATAGTTAGAATAGGTACATCATATGACAATTTCAAAACTTCTTTCAATATTAATTTGGATTCCATTATTCAAACCCAATTTTCTTTCAAGAATTTACTTGTTTAATCCCCTATGTTCTTCAAATTGACAATGAATTAAAGGTTGATTCTAGTCTTCTCCTATCATATATTTATATAAAATATATTTTTAAAATTATTCAATGAGTAGAAGGTACAAATAATTTTGAATTTGGAAACTAAATCAAATTGGATTATACAAATACTTATGAAAAAAGATCAATGGGAAAATATTCATAATTTAAGTCGATCTTAATCCATCTTCCAAAGGCAGAGGAGCATGACTTCACAAAGGTCCACACATATGCATCAAACAAACTAGGTTAAATATGTTGTAGTGGCTAATATTTGGGTGTTTTTTCAATTTAGTCCTTATAGTGTCACAAATTTACAACTTAGTCCCTTGTCTTTTAAATAGTTCCAATGGAATGTGAGCCTTTTGTTGTTTAGAGGGGTAGAGGGGTTAATTTGAAGAAATTATAAAATGGTGGTTTAGAATTTAATTATCAACCAAAGACTAATTTTAACTATTATTGTATGTTTAATGACTAAAATGGAAGAAATCTAATAGAGATCGAAGTAGTATGATTAAGAAAAGAAGTATCAACCTAATTGAGATGTTCCGATGCATATACTGTTGAGTTTTTTTTTTTCATTTTTATAATTCAATAATTATTACGTTGAGATTCAAACTACCGACTTCAAGATAATGAAACGTTGTCTTTTAGTAGCTAAACTATGCTCATATCGAGAAACTTACAAATATTTTTTAACATTTTTTTTTCTATTTTTGAAAAAGGATATATTTTAATATTTAAGAGTACTTAACTAAAACAACTATAGATTATGCATTTTTTCTATGATAAAATCAGGAGTATATAGTAGGAAACCAGCTATTAAAGAACATATTATTTTAATGATTTTGTTGTTGTTTTTTTTAACCTAATTTTCTATAATTAGTACGGAATCCAAAATATGAGTGAACCCTGCCCCAATTAAATGCATAAAACCCTCATTTTAAATTCTAAAAAAAGAAATTAAATTAGCTATAGATTCAAAATCTTGAAATGGTCAAAAGTCATATTGTCTGAAATAAAATATAATAAAAGAGTTTTCATAGAAAAGCACATAATTTTGTAATTTATTTCATTAATTTCTTTTTTGTTTTTATTTTTGTTTTTATTTCATTAATTTCTCTCTCCCATTCATAGAGTAATCAAATTCTTATATTCAAATTGTTTCCCATTGCTTGTACGTTAACCTTCACCAAACGAGAGACAGAAAAAAAATATTTTTTCAAATAAATATAATTTTAATATCACAAAGTTTCTTGGATGTTTTATTATTTTTTTGTTGGCTAATTTATTTTTCGTAACGCAATATAGTGTTGGGTAGTAATTATTTAAATATATATATATGTACATAAGTTTTCAAAATAAAATAATATAATGGTAGTTTTCAATGGATGCAAAAATGCATTTTTCCTAATTGAATTATTGATATTTATTTCAATTTTTGTCCAAGAATTAGGGCACATATTAAGGTTTTGTCAACTAATTTGCATTTTCTACCTACATTTTTCTATGCCCATAGGTTTAAAAACCCACAAAATAATATTAAAGAAATACCAAGGAGTTTTGTCTGTGCGACAATATTTGGGAGAGGAATCAAACTTTTGATTTCGAGGTCACTAGTTACAAGATTTAAGTTAGTTAATCTATGTTCATGTCGATAATAATATCGAAAAAAATGTTATATAGATAATAATTATATATTTTTCTTTTGAGTAAATTGAGTCAAGTTGTTTCAGATAGCTAGATAACTATCGCTTTAGTGATTGACACTGACAGATATCTATCCGAGTCTATCACGATTTCTGACCGATAAAGAGTAAAATTTTCAATAGTTTTGTTATTTAAAACATCTTTCCTTTGGTTAATTAATTTACAATTTTCTTATAATTGGTTAAAGTACTATTATGATTTTTGTATTCTGAGATTTGATCAATTTTAGCAATATCTAATTTTAGTCAGTGTGATTTTAATAAATCTTAGATTTGTTTTTTTATATATATTTTAATGTTTATAATTTTATGATAACTTAAAAATATTTATTAAGATTCATATTTTATTTCCATCAACATCTTGGAAAAGTTTGAGAGGTTGACATTTTTGTCCAAATCAACTTTTAAAACATTTTGAATAACTCACTTTTAATTACTATTAATTAAGTTTCTATGTTTAGTAAATTGTGGAGAAAGTGGTGTGGAAATTTTGTTGAATTCTTCAAAACCTAACCATCTTGACTTATGAGCAACTAAGAAATAACATATTAATCAATAACAAGACTCAATTTCCTCACACATTCATGTAATTAATTAACTATATTAAACATTTTAAATTTAATGCATCATTCATTTCCTACACTACTCTTCTTCCTTGAAGCTTCCTTGATTTTTCTAAGTCTATTAAAAAATTGTTTTATGATTTAGAATTTTTGAATGGTATAAGATACAATGCTATGCTACATGTCGTGCAAAAATGAATTAACAAGCGTTTAAATTGTAACATTAGTTGTGTTTAATTTATAATTTAAAAGTGTCTAATACATCTATTTTTACTTTTTTATTTGTATTGATTAAGAAAACGTATATTCAACTAAAACAAGTCCATACCATATAAAACATATGAAAAAAAAATGGTATAAGTGGATTTGCAAGGAGCTCTGCAGTTTTGGCTAGCAAAAGGGTAAATTATAAACGGTATTGTATAAATTATCAAGTTTAGGAGGGAATACATGAATGAACCAAGATGACATTCGAATGAGAAGAATCCTAAAGATATGAAAGTATGATCAAGAAATTTAATTGAAAGTTATTATCTATACCGACGATATGAATATATTTTCTTGGTGGCTTAGTTATAATTTACCATATGCACTTCAAAGTTAAGCAAACAATCTTATGTTATATAAATCATGTGAGTGAAGATAAAACATGTTGAAAGAACTTGTGTTAGTTTACGAGAACTGGAGACAACTTTCACTCTTAGAAACGTTTAATGAAAGCAATAATAAAATTGTTAGATATTTTTTTTAATGGAAATGGAGGGTTATGAAAGTGAATTTTAAGGAAGGTTAAGATGAAATTTAATATTTTGACTTTAAAAAGTAGGAGTAATATTTAAAAAAAAAAACAAATGTCAAATCAACTACATGTAGGTGAGGTGTAATGGCGCGTGGGAAAAGAGAGTGAGACTGGGGGTGGTAAATTTTGTAAAAGACAGACAAGTTAACGTGGTGGGAGTGGGAGTAAAATTAAGGTGGGACCCACAATCGGACACGTGGGGATGGTGTCCGGCGTAATGTGGAACGTGGCGAATATTTTGCACGTGACACCCATTGGCTCGTGCCCAACCCTTTTTCCTTTTCTAAACTAAATAAAATAAAATAAAAAATAGAAAATAAATTCTCATAAACAAAAAATAGTTAAACATATTATAATTATTTTTGAATTAATTAATAACACTGAAAATGAGTATTTAAAAAAAAAATCTAGTTATAACGGCATAAAATCTTAAAACTAACTAAATTGATAAAAAAAGAAAACAAGAAATTAAATTGGATTTTAGAAATATAGCGCGCCATCGGGACAACATTCATCCTGCTATGTTTCTAAATTCGATTTTAGAAACATAGTAGGCTCCTTGAACTCGTTTCGACTAGAATGTACCTTAATTCCATTCCATATCTATTTGAAGTAATATGGCTCGAAATCCAATGTCGCACTATGTTTCTAAATCGAATTAGGGCTCTGCACCTTTCATCGCGCTAAGTTAGGTACTCTTACCGCAATCGTTAGGAATCAGGATACAAAGATCAGGTTACGTTTGTGAAATTGGGACAAGGCTATCTTCATTCGTTGAGCTCGCGTAATTCCCTCTGTCACAAGTGACGATTGGGTCCAAAAGACTGTCAAAGGTTGCCACTTACGATAGGAAGTGTCATCGAACTAGGGATGGTTCACCGTCAAGTTAGGAATGTCGTCACAAATGTGAGGACATCATCAATGCAGAAAAGTTACTGTAACGTCAACGTAAATTTACAAAACGTATTTTTGTGATGGGCAAATTCCAAAATTCAAACGCGCTTTCGCGAGAGAGTCGTCCGTATAAATTTGTCCATTTATAACAATGATATGTCATACCAAAATTGAATAGTTGATTGTAGGAATAACAGTAGGAGTAGGTGTTGTTAAGTAAAGAGGTACATTTTTGTTTTGGTGCGTGCGTGCGTGTTTGGTTTGGGTGTGAATCGTACTAATACATCACATCACGCTCCATTGGAGGACCTTTTGGGAATCCAAAAATTACTCTTTCCATTACTTAACTGCCACGTGTCGGTTCCCAACACTTTATTATGTCTTTGCTGACATTGACGCCTTCCCCTTTCCTACTACACGTGGATCTCCCTTCGTCCTACCACTCTCCTTTTGTGGATCCTACTTTTCTCATCATGCCACCCTTCCTCTCTATTATCTACAATTCTATCCCATTCTTTTTCTACATTCTCAAGGGTAAAATTGGAACAATAACATTCACGTGAGCACCAAAAGAGTGAAAAACATGTGAATGGAGCGAGGAGAGAAGATACTAAAAAATTCAAAGTTGTTGAGCCAATGACCCAACTTACCGACCTCAACCTCGACGACGAGGTAGAGGTTGGAGTGAGTCTTTCCTCCCATAAAAGACCCACTTTCCATGGGCCACGATCTCAACCCCCATGGTAAGTAATTCTTTATTTAAGTATTGAAGGTTTTGTGGCAGACACAACACACTACACCAGTGTTTTTTCTTCTTGCTATGTAGGTCGTCTTTCTTTCTTAAAGTTACAAATTTATCATTGAGAGCACGTGAAACTTAGGAATAAACATTTGGTTGCGAAAAGTTTTATAAGATTTGGTGTTTATTTATTTATTAGTGTTTGTAGTTAATTGATGTATCAAACCCCTAACCACATTAAAATGTTGGAAATTAAAATTTAGGCATTGAAAATTTGTGATTCCTTGGCATTAAGTGATGGAGTGAGTCAAGGGTTTAGGGATGAGGAAAGCAAATCTTTTTTCACTTTAAACGAAAAAAGGAAAAAAAATAAAGTTAGACACTGATTTCCACATATTCCTCTGGTCTCATATTTTTCATATAATTTGATATCATAATCAATAAATAAATATATAAAAAGAAAAAAAAAATCCAAGGACATTTTGGTCATTGTGGAGGTAGACATCACACATGGGTCTGATGCAATGTACGAAGTGCCCGTAGGACCCAAAAGTATGGGTGTTTTGATTGACGGTGGATATTGCATCTCAGAGAGATGGGCAATCCCTGTCCGTTGATGTGATTGCTCAATGTCCTTTATTTACATCTCTTTTGTTTTTCCTTTTCCTAATGAAAAGCGGTCAAAATACCATTTTGCTTCTTATATTTTAAAATGTGTTCACTTTTTTTTAAAAAAAAAATTGGTTAAATTTTAGTTAGCAGATATTTACAAATATTGCACAAAAAACAAAAAAATATCATTACAATATAACAAAATTTTATTTTCTATCGATGATATAATCTAAAATTTGAATTTTGTAAATATTTTCACCAATTTTACTATTTACAATAATTTTTCTTTTAATTTCTTTCTTTTCAATAAATTTTGAATTCATAGTTTGTTTATGAGTGGTTATTAAATATAGCAAAATGAAAGAAAATATGTACAAAGATAATAAAATGTCATTATTTATTAATGATATAGATATTGATAGACATCCGTAGAATAATATCTTTATATGTCTATTAATATTTTTTATTGATAATAAACACTTTTGTCATTTAGAACCATTTTTCCTAATCATCGTTGATTTTTTAACTTTTAAATAATTATTAACAATTCTTACCATAACACACTTGAAAACATTGTATTTCATTGCAAGTTTATTCTAAGAGACCAACACGATTGTAGTCAATTGGCACCATACTTGTGCTATCAATCTCGATGTTAAAAGCTCGTTTCCTCTACCCACGCTTTAATTACAATATCTTTGTAAAGAAAAATAATAAAAAATGAAAGACTAAATTTAAGATGTGTAATATAAAAACTAAAATTGAAAACAATGTCACATACAAAATAGTATTTTGACAAAAAAGAAAAAAAAAACTCAACTTTTAAAAGTAAACGACGTGGTCAAAAAGGAAATAGCATGGGGAGTTCTTAGATCAGCTCGATTGCTTTAAAAGAAAGTGAAAGAACGAGACGACAAAGACTAGACCCAAATAAATAATAATAATAACAACAAATAAATAGAATTATGTTATTTACATTTGAATAAAGGAAAAAAAATATCAAATTCTAGGGGAAAAAATGGTCAAAGTAAAGTTTGATATAATTAGATTTATTTATTAATTTAATATGGGATTTTGTTTTTGTTTTGAGGCTTTGGTGGTCATAATTAGTTAAAATAATACAAGGAATTAGGTGCTTGAACCAACTTGAATTCAATTTTCATCATGACAAAATAATAATAATAATAATAATAATAATAATAATAATAATAATAATAACAACAATAACAATAACAATAATAATAATAATAATAATAATAATAATAATAATAATAATAATTATTATTATTATTATTATTATTATGCTTTAAACATTGGCATAGGTATAAAGTTTATTCTTTTGACCAAAACCAACATAAATACATCATTTTTTTCCTTTTGGAAAAAGTTATTGATTTTTTTGGGGGTTATAAATAATATTCAATCAGGGGATGTGCTTGAATTAAACACTTTTTTTTTTTAATGCTTTTACATCTCATATTTTCTTATAATTATTTTAAGGTTAAAATTTGTTCAGTTTTAGTTCTCAACCTTTAAAGTTAATTTTTATAGAAATTGATTAAATAATCACAATAATTTAATGCAAATAAACTTAATATATAAATATTGAGAATTTTAAAAACTAAAAAAAAATTTAGACATTTTTTTTCTAAAATTATTCTAAACATAATAGGTAATTCCACGTCATGTACGCTATAATTCGCATGACTTTCATTCCATGTTGGATTTTCCATGAGTTAATGGTTATTTTACTAAAAGTATGTGTAGAGTACTTATTTGAAAAAGTAATTTTGTGTTAAAAGTAAAAAGGCTTTAATTTATAAAAAAAAAAAGAATTCTAAATATGGAAAAAAGAAAAATTGGAAAAAAAATGAGCATATTGGAGAAACAAAAGAAGTCTAATGTCTTAGCTTTGCAAGAATTGGTGTGATTTGATTAGATGTAATTATGCGAACTGTCTCATATCATATCTAATGTACATAAAATTCAACTCTAAAAAAGTTAATAAACAATTATTATTTTTTTTAATAAAGAAATAATAATTCATAAAATTCAACCTTAGACCAAGGCATTTAACCATCACACGTGCAAACAAAAATTCAAAAAAGAAAAAAATAAATAAATAACAGCATGAATATATTATTTTAAAATAAAGTCAAAAGTTCATAATCTTAATCTTGAAGTTAGCATAAGGTCAGTCCACTAAATCTAAAGCCATCAATTTTATGGATTCCAACTTTACACTTCAATAAGTGGTTCAAATAATATCTTTTAATTACTTTTTTTTTTAAAGTTAAATTTCATAAACTTTTAAATTTGTATTTAATAAGGGAAGGAATTTAACGTTTTAAAATAAATGAATCTAAAAATAATAATTATTACATAGAAAGTTTAAGAATTTATTATATATAAAATGAAAAGTTTAAAAATTTATTAGATATTTTTAAGAATTTATAAAATCTAAAATTGAAAGCTTAAAATATATTGAAAACTTCCTAATTTTAAGGGATGTATTTGGTACAAATCTAAAATTTTAAGAGTAAATTATTGCTTTAACATTTTTTTTAAAAATTGCTCATATAATTATTTTGGTTTATTTTGTTATATTTAAAAACTAGGATAAGAACTAAACTTTTTCCTAAAATGAATTGGCGAATTCACTCTAAAGTGTATTGGTATTTCATATCTGTTTCTATTTTATTTCAGTGTTATAATTTTTGTCAGATATGTAGTTCAACCATAATTAACGTCTAGTTCTTTTCTTGAGTTCAAAGATTAAAATCATATAATATTTTATTTAATGTAAGTATATATATATATAACATTATAGGTTTTATTTAATGTTATA
>JBBPDJ010000003.1:15888207-15943908 GCA_037974625.1 Cucumis cinereus
TATTATTATTATTATTATTATTATTATTATTATTATTATTATTATTATTATTATTATTATTATTATTTTGTTCTTTTAATTTTCATCTCGATCCATTGGATTTGGCTTGGTGTAGTGAGAGAGATGTGTAAAGATTCTGAGTTTTTATTTATTTTGGCAAATTTTTTGACCAACCTTTGAATCTTTGAACTATAAAAATAAATTCAACTTCGGAACTAACCGTTTAAAGCTTTTGAGTTTTTGTTTGCTTGTGGAGAAGATTGACCTATGGATTTTCCATGATGTGTGTTCTTATCAATTCTTACGCTTAATATGATCAATTTATGATTCATTTATGTATTATCCAGTAAAATTATATAGTAGGTTTAAGCGAAGATAACTCAACTAATATAATACTTGTTAGCTAAATAATATTTTTTTTTGCTAGATTTCAAATATATTGTATAGCTTAGGGGTGTGCATGGTTCGGTTTGGTCCGATTTTAGGCCGAACCAAGGACCAAACCGAACCTCTCGGTTTTCCTACACATTGAACCATTGAAAACCGAGTTTCATTGGTTTTGGTTATTGAACCGAACCAATTTTTCTTGGTTTAGATTGGTTCGGTTCGATTCAAACCGTTTAGAAAAAAAAAACATCAAATCATTCTTAAGTTGGGGTTGAGCCTAAAGAAAAAAATAATAACAAAAGTTTTGTGTCGAGCTTTTTGTGAATTAGTATATATATTTTTATTAATATAAATATTGACATAATTAATATAATAGGTTACGGTTCGGTTCGGTTTTTCACGGTTTTTAAGGTGGTGAACCGAAGACCGAACCAAACCTCTCGGTTCTATTCCTTAGAGAACCGGTGGTTCCATATTTTTTAATAAAACCGAACCGAATCAATTGATTTGGTTCGGTTCGATTCGGTTCATCGGTTTTTCTCGGTTTTTGCACATGCCTAGTATAGCTATTCTAAAAGCAATGTATCAAATTAAACTTAATTGCATGAATTGATCAATGTTGAAATGAAATGAAAGATTATGTTCAGGAAAGTTTGTGTCTATTTTATTGAATATTTTTTTTGGAGGAATTGATTAAATGGGGAATGACAACTATTAACAACGTAAAATATCATATTATGCCGAATTGAGTTAGAATCAATGTCAGTTCATAAGTGTCATCCATTATCCATATTTTTTTTGGTTTCAAATTGTTATCATACCAAACCGTTATTGTAGATGGATGAAGGCATGGGCATGATGTCGGTTCTCAACTGAGTTCAGGCGTACGAAAGTTGATGTCAGTCAGCAACCACCATCGTAGTTAACCGCCGTCGTACCCGTATGATGTCGGAAGTTTTGATGGTGGTCCGTAATCGCCACAACAATAAGTCGTCATGATAACCTATAATGACATGCAATACGATGACAGGTCCGTGTTGCTCAAATTCATGAAATTGAAAATTTTAAGTAAAAATGAGTTTTTTTTTTTTCAAAAGTAAAAAAAAAAAAAAGATGTCTGAGAAAAGAAGTTATAATTAGCAAAGTTATAGTTTTGCCCCTTGTATTTTGCTTTCTAAGGAAGAAAATAATAATGATGATGAGGGTAATTGCAAAAATCAACCCTAAAAAGTATTTTGGTAATTTTAAGTATACTTTCGAATTTTTAATTATAAAATTGGGGTATCAAATTTATATAAGTGTTAAAATTGGACCTCAAACTTACATAATTATAGAAATTGTAACAAATTGTATATGTGTTTTTTTTAATGATTTGGACACCTAATTTGTACAACTATATTGGTTCGTCTCAATTTTAACAAATTTGTATAAGTTTGTTGACTCAAACTTTACAATTGAAAGTTGAATGGTGCAATTACAACTATCACTCTATCTTCAATGCTAACCAAATAAGAATCAAACAATAATAACAAGAACAAATCCAAGCGCTAGAGAATAATTAGCCACATAAATTATAGGGTAATTATAATGAGTAGCAATTTTATAGATAATAATTAAGTGTATAATAACATTTTTAAAAAATTGCAAATACGACAAAGTCTATCTATGATAGACTTTTATGGTCTATTAGTAATAGACAACCAACAATATGATGATCTATAGTGATAGAAGTCTATCGCTGATAAACTTTGCTATATTTGCAAATTTTTTAAAATGTTGTCAAACGCCCTAATTTAGAGTTGCGCTGATAAACACTTGAAAATATATTCTAAACACACGATTAATCTCGTCCTTTTAATTTCATAACTTTAAAACTTGTATCCTTAAAATATGTTAATTCCAATTAGTTTTCTTATGAACTCTTGGTGGTAGGAAATACAAATAAAAATGGAAATGTTGATGAATACTTTTGAATCATTGGTTGGAGTCGTTTGACACGTGAAGCTTTTTCCTTTTTTCTCTTAAGATGGGACAAAATAAACTAAGTGAAAAAGCACTTTTAAATATTTTTCTTCAATCATCCATATATTAGAATATGACAATTAATAGCTTTACTTTTAACTAAATTACCTTTTCTACAACTATTAAAATATAGTGTTTTGACATTTATTTTTAGAAATTTCATTTTTCTAAAACATCTTTTAATTAATTAAAAAAAATTATAAGAGAAGAGATTTGAGAATTTCGAAAAGTGTTTCGTAGGTACTTTCTTATGTGCAACTTGAGAGAAATTATATTGTTGAAAGTGTGTAAAATCTTATATTATTCCCTTATTTTATATATATATATATATATATATATATATATAGTAAGAACCTATAGTTGCATAAGACTTTGAGATAGTCCTCAGATTTTAGTGTCAAAGTGTATCCTTTTATTCCTCTATATAATATAGGAATTTTAGCCTAAAATTCCAAACACTATATAGTCAAACAAATATTTGTTCATTTTCTAACTAATAAAATACAAATCAAACATAGCTAAGGGATAAAGAATAATATTTTGCACAATCTTTTTCAAATTTAATTAATTAATTAATAATAATAATAATAATAATATTATTATTATTAATTATTAGTTATTTGAAATGGGAGTAGTCCAAATATGTATATGTTTAACAAAAAAAAAAAAAAAATCTTTTATAGATAGAGAGAGAGAGAGAGAGATGCTTTAATTTTAACTTTAGAGAAGAACCCACTTTATGAAAAGCAAATGCACAACTAAAATCAAAGTGCAACCAACTGGATTTTATTTTATTTTATTTTGTCAATATATATATATATATATATAGATAAATAAATAAAACATAATCTTGGTTTTGATCATATTCTTCCTTCCTTTCTAAAGATTTGATTCAAAAATCACTTTTTCTCATAATTGTTTTTTTTAAAACAAAATCAAGTTGTTTTGATAAATATTCACCACCCAAAAACCTTGAGATGGAACCTTTTTTTTTTGGACACATTTTTAAAATTAGTTTGCTCAATTGTTTCCACATAAATTGGTTGGTGCTCAACAGCTCATTTTATAAATATAACAAAAACAATCAAATAAATAAATAGCATTTAATCCAAAATGGATTTGTGCAAAAGTTGTGTGTTGAATGATTGAAAGTTTAAAGTTCCTTTGGATCAATCAACTTGTCCTCTCAATATCATTTTAACTCTATCGTTTCAATTCCATTATTTTTCATTATTTAAAATACATACTCAACAAAAAAAGATAAAAAAAAAAAAATTCTTGTTTAGAAAAAAATGATTTTTTTCTAAAAATTAATTTTAAAAAATAAAAAAGCAGAAAACAAACGGGTTACCCAACATATTTTAGTTGAATGATATTTTTTAAACAAAGTTGAAAGTTTAAGAATGTTTGGTATGATTCAACCTAATTGGTAAGCACAACCCAACAACCCTTTCTATTTGTAATTTATATGAAAAAATCATACGTCTAATTCTTTTTTATTTAAAAAACATCATAACAAAAAAAGGAAAAAACTTTTAGGTTTCATTCTTCAAAAACTATTTGATTAATCTCAAGGGGTGCTTAGTTTAATTAGGAATCATGGGTTCATACAACTTAATCATATGATTAATTAAATATAATCCAAGCATTAATTTAGAAAGAGTGCATATCCTAGGTTAGAGATCATCAAAAGCCATGATTAGTATTTGGTAGGAGCTGCCCTTTGGGATTAATGTGTTTAATTAATCTCAAGTTGTAGTAATGCATAGCATAAAGTGTTATTCCTTTATGCCTATTGTTTTTTTTGTAATTAATTAATGTATAGTTGCCTGTATAATTGATGATTACATAGATTTCCACTGCATGGGGTTGATTTGTTTAACATTTAAAAATTGTTGTTTAATTAGTTCATATGTTTTGTTCATGGGGGTCACTATTGGTCTTTAAAAATGAAAGCTCTACCATCTTTCTTTGTCTACACACAAAGGCCACAGAAGATTTGTTCACAACATTATTTGTTTATTTTATAAGCACATAATCTTTAAGAGGTTCGAAAAATCGTGAAAATTGGATGATATTTATTTATATATATGAAAGAAAAAAAGAATTCATTCGAAACAAGATTTTGTATTATTATAATGAAGAGAAGAAATTTCATGATTTGTCTTTTGGTTTTTATCCCAATGCTTAGTCGAGAGAGGGCAATCATACTTTATTTGTTTTAATTACTTCATTCATTCCATGACATGTCTTCTATTTCAAAATCGTTAACAAATGGAGTCTAAGTGGATTGAGTTCAACCATTTTCTTTTAATTAAACTAAGATGATTGAATAAGCTGGAGAGAGGTGACCAACATAAGAGTGGGTCCTCGCTAAAGCTACTTGTATTTGTTGTAATATGCTTAATTAACAACTTATAATTCATACACGACGTTAATCAACTCAAAAGAACCAGGTGATCTAGATAACATACACAAAAAGACAAGCCAAGGAAAACTGAATACCACGAGCCAACCTAGGTTCATTTGGTTGAAGCAAATCTCGTCTTTGCTAGGTATTTTACTAGGGTCCACCTCTATTGAGTAGTTTGCTTAGGGGCATGCTAGGTATTTGGTTGAAAAATTGTTTAGTCTTTTTAATTTTATTTTTAAAAAAAGATTTTTTTTTCTTCTTAAAGTTGTATTGTTATTTAGCTTATCTTTGTAGTTGTCAATTTTTTTAGAAGTGAATGGGTCTGTTGTGTGGGTGTAGAAATGGGTACATATAATAATTTGAGAATATATATGAGAATCATCCCCCTTGAGGGTCCTATAAGGTCAGATGTTATAAGATTTGAGAACATCAATGCCCTCAATAATATAACAATGGAAAAATAATACATAATCAACCATAATTGTCATTCAAATTGAAGGCCATTTCTTCGAATATGCCTCAACGATGCCTTATCATCATTCATTATTGGTCCTTAACCAGATTACCTGATTAGTTTTCAAGCTCCAACTCCCTCTCTCATGAACAACAACAAGCAAAGACAAAAAAAGTAATGACGAAGAAAGATGAACTTTATTGGATGCAACCATTCAATGTTTCTATACTATGAGCATCATAACAACCCATACCAATGCGTTAAGTTGGGATAGAAAAGAAAACATATCATATAAAGACATATTGCATTGGAATAAGTTTTTCTTTTTCCTCCTTATTTTGACTCTATGGTATGGGGACACTTCAAAAACTTTAATACAAATGTGTATGCCTTAACCATAAGATCTAGTTTTAAGAACAATCTATTGATGGAGAGGTTACAAATGTTTTCGTAATGAGTTATCGTTTAATTATCACATCTTTTGTTATATATATTTCTTGTAGTAACGGTTATTTTATATTGATTTATGTGAATGTGATTTGAACTCTAATATTTAATTGGATGTTCTAAAGAACTTAGTCTCTAGAAGCGTTAAAAGCAAATTATAATTTATTTCTAAATTTATATTTTTCTTTTTTAGTATTGTCATTTTATGTTATTTTTCTTTATTTTATTTTTGGAGTGTAATATTCTAATTAAAACAAATTATTGAATAGTATTATAATAAATTTTTTCATAGTATAAAAATAATAAGAGACATATAATATTAATGCCTTTTATTTTATTTTAAAGTTTGATTTTTGTTTTCTAGAAGTCAAATGAAGAGTGGAACCATAAAATTTTTTTTGAATTTTAGTAAATTATTTTAAAATTTAATTACATAAAATATGAAGTAGAAATAACTCTAATTGTGATGTGAGTATTCATTCTCTGTACGTATACATACACATATATACATTGACACACATACGTACGTAGAAACCTATTCCTATTTCGTATTCAACAAGCTTGATTTATTAATATATAAGTTTGATATATATGCTAATAGGTTTCCAACTTTTGTTTTTAAAAAAATTATATTTAATAAATCTTTAAAATTTTAATTTTATATTTGATAAGTTTTTAAAATTTTAATTTATTATCTAATTTATATCTCAGACCTAAGAGACTTTCTTTTAAGTTCCAAGATCTATTAAATATAAAATTAAAAAATTCGAGAACCTACTAGATTGAGATTGAAAATTTAGGAACTTAGAAGAAACCGTTTTGAAAGAGTCAGAATCTTGAATAATCGATTACAAAACCTATAATTTATTTAACTTATATCAAAATATATGGACAAATACTAATTTATATTGTTCAAAATTATTTTGATATAGCCTACTAAGATAAAAGTTCTAGATCTACCATGATTCCGTGTCTTAGTTTATATATCACACAAGCAGTCTCAAACTTTTGCCTAGCAAGAACCTACGCTGGTTGTTTTGGAATATACTTCAAACTTTAAAAAGGGTTGGAGTGAGTTATTATAGTTTATTCAATGTTTGAGACTCTAATTATAATAGTTGATTTTTTAAACTGTTATGACCTACAATTTCAAATCTATTTTTCGTTTCAGGTTTATTATTTTAAACGCCTCTTTATTACCGTTTTTACTATTTCTTACTCATCCTCTCTTTCCTTTTTTTTTGATACCATGTTTACTATTTTCTACCTAGACTAAAAAAGTCTACCCTTCTAATCTAGACTATAACTAGACTAAAACGACACTCTAAATACACACTATTATAACTTATAGACTATTATAATTCATATATTATAATAATCACAAACTATAATAATCAATTTAGTGTTTAAACACCCAAGTTAAAGTAAACTTACCAAAATTTGAGTGAGGTAATGAAAGCAACCCTATAGTTTATGAGTGTTATTGATAGTTTAAGCTAACAATTAACAGGGAGATTAATAAACCTAAATCAAATAGTAGTCTCTTTTCTATTATGACGATTTAGAATTATCTTCAAGTAAAATAATCAAAACCCATAGGTATGTGATCAAGAATAAGGGTAAACTAAATGACATCATTGATAAGTTGTAGAGTTTGTAAAATATTATAAAATAATTTTTCTTTTTTACTTTAATATAAATAGTTTTATGCATTTTGGGATAGGAAGATTTTGAACCTCTAAAAATATATGTAATACTTTAATATAAATAGTTTAATGCATACTTTACTCATTCTTAAGTTTAGTCACACCTTAAAATAATACTACAAACAAATTAAAATCCCACAAAAATAAATTAAAATTTAGCTTGGACTTGTTATTTGCAATTGTTAAAAGAAAAAAAAAGTGAATAACACATTTTTTTTCTTAATTAAATTTTAGCATTAGATTTGTGTCAATTGATTCACGTTCGTTTCAAACAGCAGTGAACAATTTTTTTTAATTTAATTTAATTTTTTATAGGATCTCAAATATCCTTTTCATACTTAAAAATTATAGAAAAAAATTGTGATTAAAATAATTTGTTCTATTAAAAATATTAAAAAAGAGTTATTTTAAAGGAGATGTACGATTTTATTATAGATAATATTATTGTTGGGAGAATGAATATGATTGTTTGGTTATAACATTACTAATAAAGGAATGCATCATATCTCATTGTCTCTTTCATTGTTCATCAAATGCCAAAAACATAATATTACACATTAAAATATTGAATAATAAGTCAAGGCATCGATAAAACCTCCCCCTAAAATTGCCATCCTCAACTTGAACAATTATTTTTTTTATGTTTTCTTTTAAATAGAATTATGCATTAATTTTTAAAAATAAAATTAAATAAAAATGAAATAATTTTATAACATGATGCCAATATTTTATTTCTTTTAAATTCCTTAATACTCTAATGATTATTTTATCTTACAAGTATTTGTTTTTTTAGATAATATAATTATTTTTCATAATCGACAATTCATTATTTTATGAAGAAAAAACTATAATCATATCCATGGATGGTCATGGCTTCTAGTTCTTGCCTATTTACAATTAATTTCTAGCCATTATGTTTAAAACATATTTTATTCCAATTCAATTAGATCCGCAACTTAGGTCAATATTCCTTATTAATCGAATATTAAATGAACTCGACGTTCTGCCGAATAATAGTAATAAAAAATAAATAGATAGATGGAAAAAAGTAGGGATGTTCGTAACACTTTTTAGACTCAATCCAATTGTTCGATTAATACATTTTTTTAACTAAATAACGTTTATTGAATAATGAACCCAATCCAACTATAAAATATTTGGGTTGGTTCGGGTTAGTCATATCACTTATTTATATTGAATTAAGATTAACTACTCAATCTCAATTTACATTATGAAAAATTTCTTTCCAAGTCTAAAAATCTAGTTTAGGAGTTGGAGAATAAATTATCCATAAAAACTCATAAAATTAAGATAAATATATGTATATATATATGTAATAGTCCTATGAGTAGAAAAAACACATTTTAAAAATTAATAATAAGTTTGGGTTTGTTTGTATTTTTTTTGGTGAACCCGAGAATCAATCCAATTCCTAAAATTTTTATTTTTTTTGAATCCAACCAAATCCAAATAAGTTAATAATCCAACCCAAACGATATGGATTAGATTTTCTTGATCGGGTTTTTGGGGTCTATCTGATTTCTTAACACACCTAGAAAAAAAAAGAAAAGAAAATAAAAAAACAGACATTTAGTTGCTTTACTTATTTATTTATTAGTTATTATTATTATTATTATATATAACCTCTTAGGAAAACTTATGTGGATAAGAAATATCACAATTATTTGAAGACATTATGTAACCATGAAATAAATTTATCCATTATGTATCATTAAATAATACAGTGATTAGTTTAATATTTCTCACCCTAAATCATGGATAAAGAGCCGAAATTATCGCTACAATATTGTTTAAAAGGCTCCCTTGAAATTTTTTAATATAATATTTTTTTTGAAAAAGAAATGTTAATATAATATACAAAAAAAAAAAAAAAAACTTGAACAGATAAATGTTCATACTATCAAATGAAAACAATCGACATTTAAATTTGTATTAGAGCAAGACATTAGTTTAGACTTTCAGTTTACTTTCAAAATGTCTATAGACTAACTTTAGAAAATCGATAGTTATATAAACAATCGAGATATATATATATTTGAAGGACCACCATTTAAAAATAAAATAAAATTAGAAATCAAAATAATATTTATACATAAAAATAAAAACCTTATAGTTTTGTTGAAATGGTCCCAAGCCCTTGGATATTTGATTAATTAATTTGGATAATTTAGTTGAGTTTCGAAGAGTCTTCTACATAAAGATTTTTATCAAAATAATAATAACAATAATAAGTCCAACATACATCATCATATTATCATAAATCCACAAACTTGATTCTGATTTTTGTTTCGTGCATAATTATTGCAAACGTTAGTAAGACGTAGGATGATTAAATCTTACATAATTATATTATTGGAGTTTAGTCTTACATTTTTAATTTGTAGCATCGTAATTTATGCATGAACAATTTTTAAATGAATATTAATTGAGTTTGTAAATTGATTTAGTTATTAAAACTTATGGATTTAATTGACAATATATAATTATAAGTCTCAAATATGTTTATAAGAATATAATGTAATGAGAGGTTTAAATTAGAAGAAATAAACAAAAACGTGAATCAGTTACCAAACACACTTATCTTTTAAAAATTAATTTTAAAAAACAAAAACAAGAAAACAAATAAGTTATCATACAAGCTCTTAACTTTTCAAAATGTAAATAATAACAGCCACGAATCGAAGAAATGTGAAAAACATATTTAAATGTATAGTACCAAAGAGTTGGCCAGCTTTGTTGTGTTTGTTGTCTATTTCTGCTAAATATATAAATTGATCTTCAAAGCTCTATCTTTGTCATAAACTTGGAGTGGCATACTTCCAAAAACTCAATTATTTTTTGTACCATTACTTTCAATCTCTTTGTGATTTTCACTTCTCATCTCTTCATGGGTCATTATCAAAGTTTACTTTAATTCATTTCATCATTCAAATATCTAAAACCTCATAGAGTGTGTATTAATTTCATTTAACTTTTGTTTTCATGTTTTGGGAGCCAATAATTCACTTTAACAAAGTTGACCTAAATTTCAATTTGTAGCCTGAGATGTAGATTTTCCCATCTTTTGTGGATTACATGATCAAAATAAAATTTCATAAACTAACTCATAATGTGATCAAACCAATTGTAGGGACCATATATATATGTTTGATCTATCAATTATCGAACTCGACAAGCTTTGTGTACGTATCTAATGAAATTCTTATCACATTATTTTTTCCTTATTTTTTAAACTTCTTTTAACCTTTTATATAAGAACGTGTGTTAACTTGTTCAACTATACTATTATATTTAATGTACCATCATTTTAATGTTTGAAAGATTGTTAATTTGAGCATAGTTTAGGACGGTACATAAGGACACTAATTACCAATTTTTAAGAATCGCAATTTAATCCCAACAATTGTTGAACAAAAAAAAAGCATCAAAGCAAGCAACTTCAAGAAAACAAGAAAATTAGCTACATTACATTATTTAGGATATTGAAATGGAGAAATCGAAAAGAGTCCTTGACAAAGAGGGAATCAGAGATTGAATAGTGACTTGAATGTGAATAGAGAATTGTGATATCTGGTCCATTGAAAAAAAAAATCAAAAGACGTCACAATATCGGTTAGATATATTTTGCTAATTGACTTGGATGTAACTCTATGTTTATCTAATAATATTTAACAATATCACAAAATATTTAATATAAATTTATATTATTTATTACTGATCTGTAATTAATAATACATCAATTAACTACTTTTTAGAAATTACAATAAAATTATTAACATGTTGATATTAATGGGGTTTTGTAAAAATAATCAATAAAATATTTAATATAAATTTATATTATTTATTACTACATTTTTCAAAGTCTAAATATTTTGTCCACTTTGTCATTTTTGACAATTCTCTTTTAATTAATTGTTTAATATCAAATATTTGTATAAAAATATATAAATATCACCCATTTATTTTTGAAACAATAAATAAAACACATGTTAATTTATTTCTTGATATTAAATTAATTAATTAAACACCATTATTGCAAGGTTGTCAAAATGAACATAGTTCAATTGTCATAAAGATTGTACTATCAACCTACATATGAGAGGTTCAATTAAAAAAAAAAAAACGTGCACACAAGCACCACCATCGTCAAACAAAAATAACATTTAATTGTCAAATGTTAGTAAAAATAGTGTTAGTTTCAAAAGAAATTGACATGATCTGTGTCTCTAAAGATCAAAAGATTGATCTACCATCGATATCTTTAGTTGTTGTAGGAACGATGGTCAAATATGGATGATCATGCATGCATATGCAAAAATGATATATAAAATTTGAAGTCATATAAAATATTGAATGGATATCCATAAAAGAAGATGTATGATGGAAAGAAACATGAAAGATTGAAAAATGCATAAAAAGCTATCGCCCATTGATGAGATATTAAAGAAAGATTTGGAGAAGGTGAAAGGCAATGAAGCCAAAGCATTAAATGTTGTAAAGTTGTTGTCAACAATTTGGTTAGTGAATTGAAGATGATAAACAATGTTCAGAAGGACAATGGAAATCTCTAGCCCAATTGATGATTCTTGACAATGACTTTTCACCACCCATTTGAAAATGATGAGAACACCTCTATATTTTTAAAAATATTTTTATATAAAAAAGAAAAAAGAAAGATTGAAAACAAAATTACATAATTATTTATTTATTTATTTAGAAATCTTGCGTGGCATCCTCTTGACCCTTACATAATGATAGCAACCCTTAAATAGAAATTATTAAAAAACATATAAAGTACTAAATATATATATAGCATAATGTGTCACCTTATGCTTTTCAATTTAACGGTAAGATTGTGTAATGGACCAAGTCATACTTTACAACTATTTCTTTTCAACAAAATAATAATAATAATAATAATAATAAATTAAATTATTGTAAAGTTTGCAATAAATGGATAGAATTGTGTTTTTTATGAAAAATAAGATGTGACATGAAAGACACGTTTGAAAGTGTTTTCAGAAATAATAATTTTAACGAAATCGATTTTTTGACGAGCGTTTTTGTTAAAGATGATTTTTATGTATAATCATTTTAATGTTTAGTTCTATCGATTTCTTTGAAAATGTTTTTATACGATAAAAATTAAAAGTGACTTTTAATAATTTAAGAGACATGTTTGGAATTAATTTTAGAATTGAGTGTTTGTTACTAAATTATTTAAATGTAATTAGTTTTGTAAGTAGTGTGATAAATATTTTTATAGAGATGATTTAGTTTTAATCCAAACTATTTTTAAATAATAATATTTACTTTCAAATGTAGTTTTAGAATATCAAATTACTTACAAAATATTACCTTTGAAATTGGCCTCAAACACCTCTGGAGTGATTTTGAATAATTTTTGTAGTTAATTTAGAAATTCATTTTCAATTTAGATAGTTTAAAATTTTGTTTGATAATATTATTAAATTAATGAGTAGTTGTAATGTGTCACACTTTTAAAGATAATAATTAAATGTATTGGATTGAGTCTTAAGAATTGTTAATTAATTTATGCCTATATTTTATATCATATTTTGTATAATTAATATTTTACTAGATAATAATTAAATGTATTGAATTGAGTATTAAGGATGGTTAATTAATTTATGCCTATATTTTATATCATATTTTGTATTATTAATATTTTACTATATCATATAATTGGAGTAGTATATAAAATGTCATTTCTTAATTTTTTTTTTTGTAATTATGCATTTTAAAGGCTAATTATACAAAATAGCCTAAACATTTATACATTATTTTAAAAATACGTTTAACTTTCAAATATTTAAAATATGCCTTTAAAGATAAGAAAGTTCAGAAATATCTTTATTATTAGTACATGAGGATGACGAACTGTTAATACCTTTTTTTCATATAGCTTCTCATTTTTCTAAATCTTACGTCATTCTTTTCACAATAAATATAAATTAAACAGTTTCAATCTAAAACTAATGGAAGTGATGCTTTAAACTAATTTTAAAAGTTTAAGAATATAATTATTAGGATTTCATGTTAAATGAAAATCTTAATAATTGCTTTTGAAATTTTGTACAAATGCAATTTAAAATAATATATCATAAGTTTTGGTGTATAACAGTCAAGTAATTATAATATTCTTGTATCTATGAATAATTATTAGATTGAATTTTGTGTTTATTTTAAGAATTTGACTAAGAATTGTAATATTTATTAAGAAATTTATGAGTAAACATGCATAAATTATAAAAATAGAAGATTAATTTAAAACAAAATTGTTATTATAAATTGTTATTAATTATGTATTTGTGATGTTATCTCATTCCAAAACGTGGGGCTCTTCTCTTAGCTATTTCTAAGTTCAAAGGTCGATTTCAATGACGTTGGGATGTTTCTATCTAAATAAGAAGACTGCCATTTTTATTTATTTATTTATTTACTTATTATTATTTTATTTTTCTTCTCTATTTATTTATTTATTATTATTATCATTATTATTATTTTATTTTTCTTCTCTGTTTGTTTCCTTCACATGTCTGTTGAAAGCAATGTTCACATTTTATATAAATTTGATTTTTACATACAACATTTGTTAAAACTAAAAACCATTATATAATTCTGAGTTATTAGTCATTGTTGTCTATTCAATTATCAACTAAATTTGATTTATCTTGTGATTTTGAAGGATTAATTACTTTTATATGCGTGTTTATTTCGTCATTTTACGTTAAAGTGTAGAACCCCGTTTAATGATTATTATATATTATTGATTGATCCAAAAACGACTTAAGTTAAATTAATGGTCAAACTTAAATTTAATATTATATATATCAACATTTCTCCTTCATTTACCGTCTTGACCGAAAAAGTGAAAATCAATATTAATTAAGAGGTGTTTTTGAAAACAAGACCTATTTTAGTACCATATTAAATCGTCGTCTAACCTAAGAACTTAAGTTAATGGGAGATAAATTTAACATAATATCCTCTCGAGCCATTTGATTTAAATAATGTCGACTTTTATCTAACTCATTTACTTTACTTTATAAATGTCATGGTTGTAAGTTAACAAGTAATTAGCATCTACATGGGTTATGAGGTCCGTGATTCAAATCTTCCGCCACAACATGAACTAAAAAAATGTCACAATTTTAAAACCCTAAAATGAGCTATATGGAGGTTGTTAATTAGCAAAATTAATAGTAAAATACTAATATACATATAGTTCTTTTTCCAAATTCTTTCCTTGATGAACTTGCATTTGTAGGGTTTTTTTTTTTTATTGTTAAAAAAGAATTTATAGTTGACATTTGTTATAAATTAATATTGATGACTTATTTTGTTTCCTTTTGTTTTATTTCTGATTTAAAATAATAATGTATTAAGTAGTAGGACAATAATTGTATTGTTTTAGATTATGAGAGCAAAAACATAGGGAGGATTTGTAAGGTTCCTAATGATTTGTTGAAAATCAATAATAAGTAACATTAAAATAAATAAATTCTCTTTCAAATAAATAAATAAATAAAATAATTAGGAGAATATAAAGAATACAAAGATTTTGTACTAATTCCAAGTTCTTTTTGTTGAGGAGACGTGTAGGCAACTTTCTATAGCTTCTATGTTTCATTTAAAAAGTATTATTTATTAGAAAATTTGGTTTCTTGACACGATTTTTAAAATAATAAAATCAAATACTTTCTCTTTTGAAAATTATGTTAAATAACAAAAACAATTGAAAAGCTTTATCAGTATAGCAAAATATCCATAGTATATTTGCAATATATCGCGATAGACTACTATCTGTGTCCTAATAGACACAAATGATAGTTTATCATTATGTTATCACAGATATGTAATAGATTACTATTTCTGATTATCATAATATATATAGATACAAATACTAGTCTACTGTGATCCATCACGATTTATCGTAGATAAATTGTGATATTTTACTTTATTTGTTTAAAGAAAGATTTAAAATTTAAGGATCCAAAAATAATTACGAACATTTAGAAGCATTTTATTAGGGCTTGAAACGTTGGTGGTACGTAATCATATATGTCATGATATAAGGATTTGAAGGATTTAAAAAGAATGAAAGTACAAAATGCCTTGAACAAAATGCTTTGTACTAATAAGAAAGTACAAAAGGAAGTGCTTAACACTTATCACAAGTGGCTTAAACAACACCAAGTAGTTCCTAAACAAATTTCACTAAGGAGAAGATGAAAGGTTTGACATCTCAAATGGATGCAACATGCAAAAATTCGATTTTTTTATTATTTAGTTCTTTAATTGCAAAATATTCAATTTTTAGTTTTAAATTTTTAAAAATTTTACTATGTTTTATAAATATTTTCAAATTTTTTAAAATTTACAATAATTTTCTTTAATTTAATGTCTATTAACTAATTTAGAATAAATATCAAGTAAAGAAAATTGAAATTAATTTTAGTAGAGAGATTAAAAAAAATAATTAATCGACAGGTGAAAGTGTATATTTAGTGAATATTAAATCTTAAATTTAGGGATCAATGTGATACAAAACACAAATTCAAAGATAACATTGTGTAATTTGAAACCTAGATACTAAATTTAAATCAAACTCAAGTTGGAGACTAAAAATGTAACAGTTAAAATTTAAGAAATCTAGAGACTAAAATGTATTTATCGTCTACGAAAAAGTTACGTGTTCATTTAACAATTAGCATGTTGGGTTTAGGATTCAACATTTTCCAATTTTTGAAAAAAGGGAAATCTCTATATATTTCAATTTGACTAAAATGTTTAAACATATTTCAATTTAGAAATGAAGCCTTTGAATAACGTATGGTAGGCCAACTAAGAGCATCTAAAGCAAGCTTTTAATTAAATAAAACCCAACCAATAATGTGTAATTGCAATGTGAGTTTTGGGAAAGTTCCTTAAATGGGCCAACTAAACCCATATGGATTCACTCTTGGGCCTAATAACTATGAATTAAATTAGGGCATACATATGGTTGATGGGAAATTATGTCTAGTAGCTCATGTCTTCCTCCATAGGACTAGCTCGATTCAGTCCGATCCTAAAAAGTAAGACTCAGATCCAAGTTCAAGGGACGATTAACACATTATTTGAGTTTAGATCGAGTCAACTCAACCTTTTAAGTGTTTAGGTCATGATCCAACCCAGACTTGACTCAAAAAATATATTGTTGTAATCTATTTTATATTTCTACAATTTCTTGATAAAATTATTAATATTTAAGAATCCAATCATTGATACAGAAGTACGAAAAAAGAAATAAAGAGGTAGAAATCCATTGAACCATTCAATAATGAAGTTAAAGCTACAAATAGTTATTGTATAGCCTACAGGCTATAATCCTTGTGGGAAAGTAAAATAATGAATTTTAGGCCTTAAGTTTGAAGTAGGGAAATGCAAAAGCCAAGGCTAAGAGCAAAATAGGGACAATAAGATGGATGGGTGAGAAGGAAAATAGACTTGGAGTTGGCTGATATGGTGTACTTTCCACATATTTTTGTTTGGCAGGAAGAGTCGACATGTCGATCTTTCCCATCCGATACGTTTTCATCTTCTCTTGAGCTAATTCGCTGTGTCCAACACTCTTAAAATCAAATGTTGCATCTTTTCCTGCATATTCAAATCCATCATCCTCAACATACTTCACCTTTAGTCAGTTAGAATGATAAAGAAAAAATGATAAATTAATTAGAGATGGATTTGTATGAGTTAGAAATGGTGTGTAGCATCTCACCCACTGCAAGTAGCAGAAGCTCATCGCCACCTGGATGGTCCGGCAAAAATGAAGTCACATCGTACACCTAAAAACAATTCATTTAGGGTTAATACAAAAAGCAAAACACACAAACTAGAGACCAACATCATAATTCACAACTCTGGAACAAACTCTTGTAAAGCTTAGACACAAGAGAATGCAGTAGAATTAATATTTTGACATCATGAAGGTGAGAAGACCAGAGATGATGATTTGTTTTGGGAACAGTACTCCATTATATTAATCAAGCATTGAATTGTAATTAGAGAGAGAGAGAGAGGTAAATAAAGAACATACATATCCAGAGATTATAAGCCAACAATCCTTCTGGTGGTTGTGCTTTGCAACTTCATCAAAAGAATACACTTTTGAATCTGAATCCATTTCCTATCAACTCTTTTTCTAATCCTTCCCTTCAACAGAGAAGAAGAAGAAGAAGAAGAAGAAGAAGAAGAAGAAGAAGAAGAAGAAGTAGAAGAGATATCAAAATCAAAAGAAAAGAAGGAAATTTTGAGAGCTTAGCTACACTCACTTACTTGTCACACAACAATACAACAATTTCTTCTAATTCATTGTGAAGGCTTCCTTTCTAGGTGTATTTATCTTGCCTTTTGTCTTTTAGAATAATATTTTATACACCAACCAACTAACCTCTTACCTTTATAAACAAATATCATATCAAATATCGTAGAGTTCGGTTCAATTTGACTATTTTAGTTCTTATTGATTCCTTAAACATAAGACATTTATTAATGAATAATATTTGGATATATTTAAGGTATCACCCAAATTTTAGTGCATCCCTTTCCACCATTCACGTAGAAAAGATTTAAGGATAATATCATTTTAAAATTATAAATTATATTTAAATAAAATAAATTTTAAATGATTTATTTTAAGGGTAATAAACGTGGACCAGATCGGATGCCCATCCACGTGAAAAACGACTAAACAGTCACGTCCACATTTTATTTTTTATTATTATTTTTTAAAAATTCTATATTGGGCTAAAAATGTTGGGTCCAGGCCCACGGGTTTCTTAATTGCAAATGTAAGGCAACGGTACTTAACTATTAATAGTTAAGTGTACAATACTTTTTTTTTGTTTTTTTTTTAAAAAAGTACAAATATAATGAAATTTATAAATAATAATACACTCGATACACTGGACAGAATTGATTTTATATTTTGCTTCATTTGCAAATGCTTTCCTACTGTACCTATTTATATAGTAATCATGTTCAAAATATTATCAGATATAACACAATACAAAATATTTTACGGATATAACAAAAAATTAGATCTAATATCCGAAGTTACCAGTGATAAACTTTATAGTTGATAGATGCAATAACATTAATACAGATGAATTACTCCTCTTATTACCAATTAGTATTGAGATTGAATCTCATACTCTATTAAGTAGTATACAGTATCGAACTGAGTTACAACTGTTTTTGGTTATGATGTGTTGTTTATTGTTTTAAAGTGCAAAATAAATAATATGAAGATATATTGATTGAAAATGAAGAATTAGACGAACTAAAGAAACGGCAAGAACAGACCGACAAACCACAATTCCATGACTTTGTTTGCTAAACCCAAAAACAACATTAAAACAACTTACAAGAAGTCTTAATTAAAAGCTTCATATCCAACACCTAATGAACAAAAATAATAATAATAATAATACTAATAACAACAATAATAATAATAAACATTGTTTTCAACAAATTACCATAAGTGATAATTAAAACACAACTCATTAATTTAAAAGACATCCATTAATTAAATCCATCATGCAATCGCATCTGCACGTAAATAAACACAATAACAAACCAATCAATGATTAATACAAATATAAATTTATAATACATGGAAATATATTAAAGTATATTTAGATTAACTTTCTAATTACTTAATTCTATCGTAAGAATATGAGTGAAAATAGACTTAAGTAAATAATTCATGTATCGATCAAATGGGGTACGAGTAGATTAGTCATGTGAGAGGCCACCAGATTAGATGAGTTTGCAATATTTAATAGCAAGAAATGTATGATAGAGGAAAAGATTTGTGACCCATTTGTTTGACTGCTTCTTACTTGGAATTTGCTTTTGTGTTGTTTGTGATGAAATGGGCCATTAAATTTCAATGTCACATGGAGAAAATACAAGGACAGTAATGACACTTTTCTATATGTGATATGCATAAGTTTAATCTTCAATAATCCCATTTGACCATATATAGAGCTTTGATTGAAATTTGTACAATTAGGAAGAGTTGATAAAGAGATTCAAATATTTTTTAGGGCCTACATTATTGTACAATTGTCTCACCATGATATGCCCTATGCTAGGTTTGTGAAAATTTTAGTGTTAGGTGAATCCATCTAATTTGATTTTGGGTTAAAACTAAAGTTGAATTAGCTGTAATGAAATGAACCAATTATATTTTGGTTCTAAAGTTATTTGAAAATGATAGAATTGGGTAATTATTAGAGACAAATAGACAGAGAATTGACTCAATTTTGATGGGTTTGATTGTTTTTCATTTCATCTTTTCAATTTCTATCATGTTCTCAATACTTTAGGGTGGATTTGACATTTTAGTCTAATTTTCAAGAAATCAACGTGTCTAATTCTAACATTTAAGTCCCGATTGATAAATGTTTAATTTGTTGTCTTTGATTTTTTTGAAAGTTAAGATCATAAATATTAATTCCACCCATAAGTTTCTAGTTAATATTTTAAAAAATCAAACCAAAATTTGAAACCTTACCAGAGTAGTTTCCAAAAAAAAAAATTTCTATCATTTAGTTAGGAGTTCAAGTTTCCTTTGAAAAAAAAATGTTAAATTAAAAAAAAACGAGAGGATAAAGAAACTTGAATTTCAAAAACAAAAAACTAAAATCGAAGGTCCCATTTAGCAATCAAGTACTTTTATTTTTTATTTTCTAAAAATTATGCTTATTTTCTCTCATTTTCTTACAACAGTTTGATTTTTTTTCTAATATAATACTTTGCTAATTTTTTTAGAAAACTAACTTAAGTTGAAAACTCTAATATACGAACGTTCTTATTTCTTGTTTCTTGTTAAGAGAAAAAAAAAGGATAGAATATGTATAATTTACCTTGAGTTGGAAGAAGAGAGGTGGATTCAAAGGATTGAAAAGGTCCATTGTTGGGGATTATTCCTATTTGGTGAGTTATTAGGTCAGATGATGGTTTGTTGATGATGATCTTGTCTTCAACCTCTGGATGGATCTTCCTTTTCATCATCCTTCTCATCAGCTGCAAACGTACACGTGGCATCCACATCATACAACAATACAAATAATTTCTTCTCTCTCTCTCTTTTTAATTTCCTTTTTGTTGTTTGTAAATAAATTCAATTTTCTTCTTTTCTATAAACAATACAGCATGCATGTTTTGTGCTTTGGATTCATCATTTTATTTTCAGGTTGCTTTTGTTGCCATCTTTTTCTTCTAAACCCTAAGTTTTTTATTAATTTTTACATCATTTTTTTTGTTTGGTGTGAATTTTTAGAATTTATACGAACATAAACACTCCATTTCTGTAATTAAGAATGTTTAAGAGATGTTTTTTTAATTTTTTTTTTTTACTAAAAAGTATTCCTATTAATGTATTTAAAATTGAAAAATTGTTTTAAACAGTAAAACTGTTTAAAATATTTACAAATATACAAATATAGCAATATTTTACTTTCTACCATAGATAGACTGTTATAGACCCATGAACGGTCTATCTATAATAGAAAGTAAGATTTTGCTATAGTTGTAAATATTTTAAGCAAATTTTTTATAATTGTAAACATCCCTTTAAAATTTTATATATTTGAATACCAATTGAGAAAGAAAATAAAGTTAAACAATTCACTACTATAAGCTTTTTAATTATAATTTATTAATTGAAAATTTAAATATAAAAAAGTTAAATAAGTAATTTACCTTTAAATCCTATAAAACGCTACAAAAAATCGACCATTGTAGTCTTGGAAAACTTGTCCAAACTTGTCCCTAAGATTATTATTTTTTAAATTTTATAACATATTTTTCAACCTACATCTCCCAAAATCACAAAAATTTTAGAAATTTTATCGGAAAAATACTTCGTTGAGTAATTAGGTTCTACTACACTCAAATTTTTTCACCCAACTGAGTGGCGTAACACAATTTTCTAAGTGAATGTCGTGATCACAAGTTTTAAAAATTCATTTTAAAAACCTGTTAAATTATTGATTGACCAAAAACGTTTTAAGATCACCAAAAGAAATAACAAAAATAAGGTTACTCACTCGTTGAAAGTTCTTAATGGGGTGTGAATCCTCCTTAACTCGAGGGATAAGCTTCTTGGCAAAGGAGAGACCACTCTTACTTCTCACATCAGCTGTTTTCTTTTGAAGCACTTTATTATCCTCAAGTGCTTTTGCCACATCTTTTGCATCAGCTAAGAACAAATCAGCCAGTGTAATTCTCCTCTCCCCTTTCTTCTTCTTCTCCTCATTCTCCATCTCCATAATTGCATTGTATTTGATTAAATCAGCTTCACCTTTCTCAACACTTACATCCATTGATTTGTGTCCAAATGCTGTGAACATCAAAGGGTTTAGCTCTTCGTTTTCCAAGTAACCGATAATATCGTCATCTTCATCATGAACAAACGATTTCTCTTCCTCTTCTTCCTCGTCCTCATAGTCGTCTTCTTCACTCTCGAGCACAAAATACTCCTTTTGCTCGTTCGAAGGTTTCAATGATTCGAACCCGAATGTGCCAATGGTGAGAATGCCATCTCTCCAATCATGAATGGCTTCCACATGATCAAACGCTACTTGCTTCAACAATGCATGCCTGTCCACTTCATTAATGCCTACACTTTCATTCTTCTTCGTCCCATTTTGTGCAAAACCCTCTGAAAAAAGAAAATCAAACATTCAATCTATAATTCAAACATAACTCAATAGATAAGATATCT
This sequence comes from Cucumis cinereus, assembly GCA_037974625.1. NCBI lineage: Eukaryota > Viridiplantae > Streptophyta > Magnoliopsida > Cucurbitales > Cucurbitaceae > Cucumis > Cucumis cinereus. The sequence goes on from JBBPDJ010000003.1 coordinate 15,910,461, forward strand.
ATTTTTTAAAAATTCTACACCCAAATGAAGAAATAAATGCAATAAAATGAGAGAAATTAAACCCTTGAGAAGAGAATGATGAAAAGTCTTGTGCACCCAATTGAAGATCTGAAAAGGAAGGAAGCAAAAACAATAAAGTGGTGGATTAAATTAATCAATCAAGAAGAGCGTATGCAATGGAATGAATAATGGTACTAATAACAAGAGGATTTCAAATGCAAAGTGTTAGGAGGTTGTTCATTATGTAAAGACCTTCATTTTTGTTGAAAGTTGATGAATTAGAAAGAAAAATTGGGAAATGATTATGGGGAGATGAAAGAGGGGGAATTGGGAAGACTAAAAGGCATTAAGGGGGCCAAAAAGAAGGGGGCATAAGGAGATGACATGTGTGGGGAAAAAGTGGGTCCGAAGAAGAAGCCATGTTTGTAGGCTGTATGGCATGTTTGACCAGCCACTATGTTCTTCTCTTTCTGGCTTCATCGATCTTCCAAAATTCTTAGAATCATTTCTTCCTCTATGTGTATATATATTATATATAATTTATATACATGTCTCTCTCTCTCTCTCTGCTTCCTACCTTACTTGGCATTGCCATTGAAATTCCATTTTACCAAACCAAAAGGTATACTGCTTTTCAGTATACTTTAGGAAGATGGTATTTATTAGATAACAGGAGGAATTCTGATTCATCTCTTGATTGATTTGGAATGAGAGGAGTAGTTTATGCCTCTTATAGACGTTGTGAGGTTACTCCCTTGATTTCTTTCTCATTTTCTTGAGTTTCTCGACCTTGAACTGTATTCTAATTTTTTTACTAGATATATAATGCACATTTGGCTTCATGATCTATGACTTCATAGTAGATAGAGTTTAAGAAATCGGTAATTAAAGATGAATAAAAAACGAAAAGTAATAAAGAATCGAATAAAAGATTTATGTAATTTACGAAAAGTGTGTTAACTATGTCCATGAATAAAAAGAGAGATTCCTTTATTATTAGAGACAATAATTCAATACATATATTTGAATTTATATAACACACCTCCCTAAACCCTAAATCATAAATAACATAACTATAAAAATTATGAATACAACTTGGGTTTGGGGCACCCTCGACCCCTATTAAAATTAGTTGTTGCAAGTGTCAGACAACATATTCAAGACATTCTATCTCAAAACCAAGCAACGAGAGGATTAATATATTTTTTAATATGTTTGATTATGAAGGGAGGACATAACATTAAGACCATGATGGTTAAAATTACATCTCTTTATTTTTCTGGTAGAATGTCCACACATTGCATACCTTATAAAACCTGATTAGTAATGAAGGTTCTTTGAGAGAAAATAGTTACATCTTTCAAAGGTTGATGGGCCCTATTTTATCCATTAAATAATATGATACAACTAACAATCCCATCATCTAACTTATTCCAAAATATATTATTAAATATATACTTCAAAATACGAATTATATATAAGAAAATGATAAAAGAAAATTTGAGAGGAAAGAAATGTGAGACAATTACTTTTGAGTAAACCACATTAAACACTTATATATATTTATTGTTTTCAAATGGTCACCGTTGACAACTATCGCTAACCAAACTCCAACGACCAACTCTAGGCTCTTACAAACGCCTTCAATGACAACTCAACGACCAACTCAATTTAGCAATATTTAATAAAATAATATAATAATTATTAAATAACATACACTCAGTTCATCGTTGTTTAGTCGAACGTGAGTCAAATCAATTGGTTTGATTTGGTTTTTTTTTGTTTTAGGTCTTCTATATCATCTAGAATCATGATTTCTAAGCCTCTCTCTTTTTATTAATTTTTGTTCTCAATCAAATGATGTTTCATTTTGTTGGTCAAAGTTGGCGTATATGTAATTGGTCAAAAGATCATCCATTGTTTTACCTCACAATTCATTTATATACACATTTCCTTTCTTTTCTGATAGTTATATTCAACGCATACATTCAAGTTGAGTTCGACAAAACATCTCTTTCTTTGGACTAATGGTTATCTCTCGTTTAGCAACTATTTGCATTTCGAGTTCTTGTTTTTAAAAATTAAGCCTATTAACATTCATTCAACCTCTAAATTTATTGGTTGTGATCTACTTTTACCAATATCCTCAAAACATTCAGCCAATATTTGAAAACTAAAAAAATTATCATTTTTAATTTTGAAAATTTTGATTTAGAATCCAACCCTTTTACTAAAAATAGATGCAAACCATTATAAAAGAAAAAATTGCAAAGGAATTAGATTAAAATTTCAAAAACCTAGTAATTATCAAATGATTTGTTTTAGTTTGGTGTTAATATTAGGAAAACAAGCCTTTTAATTTCAGCTAATCTATTTCTTATATACTTATATTTTAACGGAATACGAAAATAAGGTAGGTCAATAGGTACACCTGGAGTACATCTCAACTACGTTACACTCTCCTCATCTCTTAAACTTTTTCTTCTCTACTTGGTTAATATAACAAGTTGAACTCATTAACTCTCAAAGTGGCATTTTCAATTAATTATTTATAGAATATCTTGCTTCACACTCAAAAGTAGGCAGCTTGATTATTCTTGGAATTTTAGTTTTTCTTCACTATGTATGTAGTTGGACTTTTTTGTAATATTATATATAACAGAGTGAAAATTTGGAACTATACATCCTCACAATAAATAAAAATATCTTAACTAAATAATTTTGAACCTATAACAGTTGCTTCATTTTTGCTTAACTCAACTATATGAATATGCATGTGAGTGCGATCATAGGTTTCCTCCAGCCTCTTCTCTGTGTGCTTTGATTTATATTAATGGTGTGTTATGTGAACTATCTTATAACTGCTCTTTTGTAGCAATGAATCTTTCTCTATCGAGTTTAGGGCATGATGAAGAAACTATAGATGTTGACCTATCTCCTTTTTGTTGTTGGTTTCTTAAAAATTAAAGGAAGGGTTATTTGAATAAATACATTATCGTTCTTCAATCAACATAAAATTTCACACGTGGTGTTACGAAATCAACAAATAAAGATAAGCAGAAAAATGCAAACAATAAAGAAACGGACGTAGAGATTTATGTGGTTCATGTTAGCTAAGTCTACATACAAAGAGAGAGTAGTTTACTATTTTAGAGTGAATAATTCAGGATAGATTAATCGTGTGTGTCTCTGAGACTATAGAGAGTTTAGATAACGCACTTATCTAAACTTTAGGGTCAAAATTGTAAATAATGTAAATATGGTGAGACTCTCCTACTTTTTCATGCAACGACGGCGATGATGGTAGCACGTGTGTAGGAAAAGGTGAGACTTTTGTACTTAATCATTGAAAATTTCATATATCATATTCAAGACACGGTAATTTTCTTAAACATTTAATATAGTCAAACGTTTTACATAATATAAAATTATTATCCAACATTCAATTTTTTTGAAAAATTATTCAATATTCGTTTGAAATAATCTAATAATTAGAAAAAAAATAAAAATTATCCTCAAAACACATATAAAGAACACAAATATCTATTCCCTCTTTATAAAAGATAAGAATATAGGAAAAGATCTAAGATATTTAATATTCACATCTATGAAACAAAAACCACAATTCAATCATGCCATCATGAATTTCTAAAATTAGAAAAATTCCATTATCAAAATTAGAAAAATATGCAAAGTTCAGAGAACACAATAATGTAGGGGCATTATTATTTATCATAAAAACAAGTCCATTTCTTAATTTTCAATCGACTGTTGACATAGTTCTATAGATAAATGAGTAAGTGTGGTCGAATAATGTAAACACAATTATTTGGTTTTTATTCTTTTATTACTTTTGAATACATAGAAAAACCGAACGTCTAATTTCAAAATTTATTATACAAACACTATATTGGTTGAGTTATGCTCATTTTGACCAGCTTATTTTTTATCATCTCTTATTTATGGTTTTCACATTTTCTATATCATTTGAATTCTCAGTGAATTTTCAAAAATAAAAACAAAATTTTTTTAAAACTATTTTTTAGGTCTGTTTGGTAATCATTTGGTTTTTACTTTAAAAAATTAAGCTTAGAAGCACACCTTACATCTCTAAATTATATGCTTTCTTATCTACATTTTGCCAATATACTTTCCAACAACTAAAACGAATTTAAAATCTAAAAAAAATTAGTTTCTAAATACTTGTTTTTATGTTTTTGGAATATGACTTAAAACTCAACTTCCATAGTTCAGGAATATGCAAACCAATCGAAAGAAATTGAGAGAATTGGTGTTAATTATCAAAACGAAATGATTACCGAAGTAAGGCCTAAATGGTGTTGCTATGGAATCGATGCATGATGAGAATGCTAAGGGTATATCAATTTAGTTGAGATGTTCATTGATCTCTCGATCTCTAGTACTTTGTTAAAAAATAGGAAAAAAAAGGACAAAATGATTACCACACGGGACATAATTATTGGGACTAAACTACAAGATTTGCCCACCTTAGGATATAATTTGCAAGGCCATGAGATTCCTTCCCCAAATCCACCACAAAATCTTTTGTAGGAATTCAAGATTAGCTCAACAACCAAAGCAATGACCCACAGTTCCATCTTCTGTGGATATAAATTCTCAACAAAGTTTTGATAAAATCACTTTCCGCTGGCTGAGAGACGAATCCAAAGCCATTTGATAAGCTTTTAGGTAGCAGTGTAAGACCCAAATACCCTAAAAACACTTTCGCTTTTGAAACCCTCTTCTTTACAAACTGACAACTTACAACAAGTCAAATTCATTGCCTCCATTCATTAATACTTAATTTTATAAACCTTATTATATATACTTCCCTTTGCCCTTTCTCCTTTGGAACTTTCCCATCTATATACACTCTTTTTCTTTAGAACATTCTGTGTTTTTTCATTCTCTCTGATTTGCCCTCCACCCCCTCTATACCCTACTCGTGTACGGTTGAATTTAAATTAATATTTGTCGGTTTGGTCCTTCTACTGTGTCTATTTAGTCTTTCAACTTAATTAGTGTAATAGTTTTCTTTACTTTTAGAGTTTGTGTGTATATCTAGACCACGAGTTTGCCCTCAAAAGCAACAATGTAGCTAGACCACTATCACTTGTGTGAATAATATTGTACGGTTAAATTATAAGTTTGGATTAATTGTATTACTATTTGTTCCCTTTTATTATTTAAAATGTCTTTGATAGAGATCTAGAATTTTCAACTTTGTGTCTATTTGGTTCTATACTTGTTTCTATGGTTGGTGAATACACGTTAGAAAAAAAAATTGTTGGTGAATACACGTTAGAAACCGTTGCAAATATATCAATCATATCCAAAGTATTGTATAGCACAATGTAAAAGAATTTGCAGATATAACAGAATTTAGATTTAGAACTCAAAGTCTATTATTGATAGGTCATATATCATTAGCAGAAATCTATTAGTGATAGATCATATCAATTGAAGTATAACAACGAGAGAGTCTTCATTAATAAATAAAATTGCTATATTTGCAATTTTTTAAAAATGTTGTTATATACTTTATGTTTCTTAGCAAGATGTAAAAGGATAGAAGAGATCAGAAAACTTCACTCAAACATCTCAACTAGATTGACAGATCTTTAGAAACCTCATCACACCCAAACCTAAAAGTAGATTCATTAGCATCAAAAGATCAAGAAAGATCGATAAGGACAATGATCGATAAGTGTGGTACATAGGTACAATGACCCTTTAATTTAAAGGTAAAGGGAGAGTATAGTAGGCATTATGAGCTTAACCTCTTTCATTTGTTGTGTTTTACCTTGGATTGTGGCAAATTAAAGAGGAAAAGGCAGCAAATATATGACTGATTTTTATTAGAGTTTGAGATGGACCAAAAGCCATGAAAACCGCAGATTCAATCCAACTGAAGTTCTAAAGATAGGCAATTATTAATATACAAATTAAAGTGCTTTTCTCAATTCTTTTTCATCTTTTTCAGTTATTGAGAAAATTTGGAATTTTGCAGTTTTCTTTTTCCAGAGTCATATGATTATATTCATTTTGAGGTAATATTGTATATACTACACACCAACTATTTGAATCCCCTCAACTGAATTAGTGCATGTTTGCGAGTCAAGATTTTGAAATTGTTAAAATCATTTTTACATTATGCAAAATCAATTTGAAACTGATAGATAAATTTCGTCGTCCAAATCCGTGTCAAATATATTACCGAAATACACACAAAACACTAATCTTAGTAGTAAGTTCAGATCGAACTCAGAAAGCATGTAAAGTTCTCAAACCAAATAATTTTCAACCGAGGGGGATTGAGATTGTTCTGAATTGCATGAAACAAAGAAAATCATAGATGTGAATCCATTAAAGAAAGCCTAGTTTGGTCTCTACATGGAAATCCCTATTTTGATTTATTCGATCATGATATTTTTATTATTGGTTTTTAATGTTAAATTTCAACCAATTTAATTAGAAACTCTAACCAAATTGTCCTAAGCAACTAATTGAACTGATGAAAAGCATATAAATTCAAATTAATATTAATCGCATTAAGATCTAGGACAATTTGGGTGAATAATTAACTTTTAAGCGCCTAGCTAATTATTTTATTGATTTGATCCTAAGTCGGTTAGATCAATACTCTTCTAATTAATTAAAATTGTAAGCTAACTCAACTCTTTGATTCTAGAAAAACTATGCAATCAAGTGTCACGATATTGCATACCAATTCAAGCGATAAACATACATCCGGAAGCATCCGATAATATGTCTTAAAAAGGATTAAAACAGAATCAAATCATTCATTACATCAAAACAAGTTCAAAAACTCAGAAACAAAGAAATAGAGAAAGTATTCTAAAGACCAAAGCTAGAAAAGTGTACCTTAGTCTCTCATCCGTATATCGGATGATGAGGATATATTCAGGAGCCAAAATAGACCGAAAGAAATCAGAAAATATGGAGAAAACTGGTGCAGATCATATAAAATTTTAAGATAATATGTCATAAAATTCCTTTGTTAAATTTTATGAAAGGATTAAATAACGAGCTGATTGAAACTTTTAATTATATATATATATATATAAAACTTATCGTCTGATATATATTCATAAGCTAGCTGTAGGATTTATGATAAAAAAAAATTTAAAAATTAATATGAAGAAAGCTTTTGGAAGTGCTTCTATATGGCTAGTTGTTGATTAATTACTTTTTGTATCATTTTTGTGGACTTGTTGAAGAAGTGCTTTTGGGAAATAGTTTCAATTTCAACGTAAAGAGTATCACGTGGAAACAAATAGTATTGATCATTTTCTTCAACATTCCCACGTGCCATTGATTGATAACCAACCATAAGTTTACGTCTACTTCCATTGAGTCACAAATTAATTATTTCTGTCATACAACTAATGTTAGTCCACTGCTATCATTTTTTATTAATTCAAACCTACACACCGAAAATTAAATGGATATCAAACGAGTTCTAAATTAATTTAATGTTTTAAATTAGTATACGAACACATGATTTACATTACAAAACCCAGTAATAATGCAAATATATGATAGATCAATAATAATTTAATAGAAATAAACTTAAGATAGGTTAAAAAATAATTCAAAAATCGATAAAATTACTTTTATTGTATTCATAATTACTCTAAAATAAGTCTAATTTTTTCATTTTAAACACAATGTTCATAGAATTTAATTTTAAAAAAATTAATATCTTATAGTAGCTTAATTAATATCTTTGCTTTGAAGCATATACTATATATTCCATAAATATTTTGTAATTTAGCAACATTATTCACATACTACATTTAGTTTATGGATTCAAGCTGGCCACCAACAAATGTCAGGTTCTGCTTGGTATTCGTACGCTTTTGATTGATACTCGTTCGAAAGCGATTTTCGAAATACTATCTTTTTATTAATAATAATAATACTCAGCAATAATATAATTTACAATATAATTCGTATTCCTATCGTATTATGTTAATACGTTGAGTGACATAATATTAAATTCGTCAACATCTCTCAACTTAAACTTTTGGTAATTTAAGATGGTATCTAAGTCTTTGATGATTTAAAATGGTATCCATAGGATGATTTTGAATAGAAAAATCATAGAATTTTAAGTTCGTTTTGTTTTTGTCCATGAAGAGATACGGATTTTTCTTTTTGTTTTAGACGGTGCTTATTATTTGAGATTATCAAAATTTGGTGGCCTCTTGGTGTACTCGATCTAAATACTTTTATAATCATAATGTTGCTACTATCACTGTAAATTGGAAGACTTTTCTCTAGTCTCTCTCTTTTGTTTTTTTTTTGTTCTCCCTTGCTTGTTTGTATTGTATTCTTTTTATATCTTTTTCATGCAACGATATCTTCTCTATCGAGTCTGGAGTATGATAAGGGTACGAAGATGTGTCAACCTAGTTGAGATGTTCCGATGCGTCTACTAATCCCTCCTTTAGCCACTAGTCCATTTAAGTGAATATTCCATGATAAATTCGAATATCAAACTAATGGAGAAATTTAAAATTCACAAGCCCCATTGTGTACTCAAGAATATTTTAGGTAGTCACAAGTGATATTTATTTTGGTCGAACAATATGCAACTCTTGAAAATGTAATCATGATGTAAGACATATATGAAGCCATGCATATATATTGCCTTTTTGTGTACACAAACACACACACACACATATATATACATATAAAAGGTTTTAATGGTCCCAACTAAAGATGTCTTCAACTATATCATTATATGTTTGTTTTGTGTCAAACTTTCATACATGTTCATTGTAATTTCTATGTTTTAGGGAATGTGGAATAATCACATTTTGACAACTTTTTAATCTTATCTTCTATCAAACTTAAGTCTTATAACTTTTTTTTTTCTTTCTTAATACACCCAATTTCTTGGAAAAACTACTGCTTAGTTGGATAAAATCTTATTTGGTAATCATTTGTTTTTTTTAAAAAAAAAAATTAAGCCTATTTTCTCTCCATTTTTTATAGTCGTTTTCATTTTTTTATAAAGTAAAAGAGTTGAATTCTAAATCAAATTTTAAAACTCCATTTTAATTTTCAAGTTTAGGTTTGGATTTTGAAAACATTAGTAGAAAGTATATAACCAAGTAAGAAATTTAGAAGTAGACAATTTGTTTTAATTTATAGACTTAATTTTCAAAACTAAAAACCAAATGATTATCAAATCGGGTCTTAGTTTTTGGCTTTTAGTATTAAAAAAATTTATTTTATAAGCACTACTTACCCCTATAATTTTTTTTGTTATACAATCTCCACTAATGTTTTAGAAAATAAAGCCAATATTTGAAAATTAAAAAAGTAATTTTTAAAAAGATTCTTTTTGTTGTTTGAATTTGACTAAGAACTCAATCGTTAATCTTTATAAAAAAAAATGAAAACCAGTTATGAAATTTAAAAAATAAATAAATAAAATTATTATCAAACGACACCAATAATAATTATCATTTTAAATGGTGTAAAAATGAAAAATTAAAAAACGTTATTATTAACATGTTAAAGTTCAAAATACTCTCATGTCGGCTTGCTGTGGAATCAAGGCTCTTAGGTTCTAAGTTGATTGTGAAAAACACAATTAATTAATAGTTGAAAAAAAATGAACCTCCCAAAATTAAAGTCGCTAACGTTATTATTTTCATTAGCATTTTTGTAATTTAGTCTATATCTTATTAATAGTTGAAAAAAAAACACACAAAAAATAACCTATATTTATTTCAATTTTTTCCCTACTTATTCCATTAAATTTTCACAATCATTTCTTAAAAAATATTCCTAAATTTTATATTGTTTTGTAATTATTTTGCATTCTTTTAAATCTTTACTCTCCTGTCGACATCTACGTAGATATTTATTATATAAATCATAGTGTATTTAAGTCTAACTCAAAGTTTTAGTAACTAGTTATAATAATTTTCATCTTTTTTCATAAAGTTATTCAAAATTTCCATTCTCATCAATATTTTCATAAATCGAAACCTCGATATATTAATTTTCATCGACATTGATATTTTAAACCTTAGTTGTACCTAACAATCTCCTACTATATTAAGTGTATACACGCATACATGCATGAAAGTAAAACAGAAATGTCAGCCCATTTTATTAAATGCATTAAACTAAAAAATAATTAACAAACAAGAATAACTCTCAATCTCTAGGCTGAATCATATCTCTCAATTACCTCCCATATATGTTATTCTCTCAAAGCAACAACAAATATATATAATTTTTTTAAAAAAAAAAAAACACTTATGATTAATTAACTTGTAAGAGACACAAATTTATGAATAGAAAAGCAAAGAAGGTGTTGTTCATTGGTGTCGTTGATCATCTTCATCATGAGGAGATGTTGGGATGGATGAAAAAACAAGATGAATTCCAGGATCATGATGACTGAATTTGGAGTCCATAAGAATAGAATTGTTTATCCCTTGAACATTGCTGTTAAAAAAGGCTCTCATAGGCAATACATTTCGAGTCTTAACCCCCTTTGTTTTGTTTTTACTTTTGTTGTTGTTGTCGTCTTGGTTTTGTTGTTGTAGTTGATGACGGCTGCTGTTGTTGTTTTTGTCTGATGATAGATTTATTTCCATGAAAGCTCCTTTGTTTTCACCAGCCATTGTTATAACTCTTGATTTGTTATCGTTATCAAATGCTGTTTTTTTATAATTATTATTACCTCCAATTATTGTTCCTTTGTTTTTGCTAATTCCATTCTTATGATCATGTTGATCATCATCATCATCACTTTTGTTTGATTCTTGCTTCCCATTTTTGTCAAATCCAGAAATATGAGCATGGTAACTTGTAATATGGTGATGATGTTCTTCTGCTTGTGAAGCCTTATCCATCACTTTTTGGAATACAACAGTCTTTCGTTCTACCTATTAAAGTAAAGCAAATGTAAATATATCAAGTAGTTTCAGGATAACTTTTTGTGCTTTCACGTGTGTATCGATTTGAGCAATTCAAGCTAAAACGATGATTCGAGAAGCTAAGCGACAGGACTCGAGGAGGTGGCATCGAGACGCCACCTCTCGTTTTTATATCAACTTATACTTATATTCCTCTATACTTATATTCCCAAAATGTCATATACTATGATTTTCAACTTCTATAAGGAATAATTAGCATTTGAATTATTAGTCAAATTTTATTGATTAAAATTAGGAAATAATATTTGGATGCATCTATCCCTGTGTCATTCGTTATGTTACTTAATTATAATTTGTCACGTGACAAACTTTTTAAGAAAAACAATATTTTCTAAACTTTTTGTAACATTACAAAAAATAAAAGTATATGTAGATTTTTTTTTGTTTAATTTGTCAATGTTTCATCTCTTAAAATTAAAATATAAAAAAAAGTAAATGTTTCAATAACCATTTGGGAAATTTCTAAATTATTTTACATGGTAATATTTACTGTTCTTGTACTCCCCTAAATCAATCCATAGCAAATTCATGTTCATGTTACAATAATTTTTTTTTTGAAAAAAAAAAAGATAATAATATAACTTCAACCATAAAACAAACATTGTAAGAAATTAAAGGGAAAAATGAAAAAACAATTACGTGGACAAGTATGAACCTTAATTAAATTACTCATTCACCCAAAAACTTAAGTTGGTAGGTGAGGATAAATTTAATATAATATCTAACACTTTTTTCGATAAATTAGAATAAATTTAATATAATATCTAGCATTTTTTTACAAGTAAATTTAATATGCACCTTAGAAAAATTTGACCCATAAAATCTTAAACGAATATTTTAACAATATTCCAATCAATCAAACTCAAAGAACATTTGGGGAAAAAAATTAAATATACTAACCTCTTGAGGAATAGTCTCAGCAGCAGACTGCAACTGCGGCGGCGGTAAAACCAGTGGTGACGGTGGAGAAACAGCGGTTTTCAGTTTCGGAGACTGATACGGTGTTGGAACCGACGGTATTGACTTCGGAATCGAAGGAGACGGAAAAGGACTCGGGTGTTTACTATTATTCGTCTTTGGAGACCCTACAACCGAAGAACTTCTTCCCTTCGGGCTACTAGGATTCACCGCCGGGGACGCCATTGCAGTCCCACCACCCTGTCCGTTTGATGGCGATGGAAGAACGCGCGGTGACGATGCTGCGTTTTTCACGGGAGGGGTCAATGGGGCAGGGCGAGGCAAGGGAGGGGGGGATTTTGAGCGTTGTGGGGTGGTGGGTTCTGCGGGGTCTGTCAAGGAGGAGGAGCGGATTATGGGTGGTCGAACTAGGGCTGGGACTGGACGAGGCTGTTCGGGGTTCGGAGTGGTGGTTGGTCTGGTCAGCGAGCCCAAACGGAACCATGGACGTGGGAGTTGACTAGCCATGGATGACAAAAATTTACAATGAAAAAATTAGTGAAGGATTGGAATTGAAAGGGATGATGGATATGAAGAAATAAGAAGTGTGGAAAATATTTATAGTTGAAAGAAATGACTGCACAAAGTTGACAATGAAAAAATATATATATATTTTTTTTTAAAAAAAAAAAGAATTTAATTATTTTATGTTAAAATATATCTAATTTGTGTAGTTAAGTTTGTCACTATAAATTATAATTAATTACAACTACAAAAAAAAAAAAAAATGGCTACACTACCTCAAGGACATCTTGCCAAGTAATCCTCAACGTTGCCTTAAATGGATGGAGTTATTGCTCCTACCAAAGATACTTTTCTTTCAATAATACTTTAGTGCGTCTAAAATCGATGCAATTATTTTTATGCATTTTTTTCTCGTCATACACATTAAAATATTTTTAATTATGATTAGATAATTTAGTGCGATGCAAAAAAAAAAAAAAAGTGTTATTTGAGCTGAACATCTAAGTTTTTTCTTCTTTTTTTTATCATATATGTGGGCACCATGTATTAATTAACTAGAAGCTTTAAAGTTTCAAGTAAATAAGTAAAATAGTTGTCAAAATCAGCTATGTTTATCTATATTAAAAAAATATGTACGGATTATTCTTTAACCTCAAAGTTAGAGACTATTTTAATTCACTATCCTTCGATCCTTGTAAATTAAAAAAGTAAAAAAAAAAAAAAAAAAGTGACATTTTATCCTTCAATGTGACTTCGTTGTATCCATAATTACAATAAATTTTCATTTTCAACAAATTGCATCTTAAAATAGACTTTCTTATGGAAAATGATTTTTGTGTTTAAAGGATTTTGAAAACATATATTATCAAGTACAAATTTGATGATAAGAGTTATGAGATTTCTGTTAAAACTTAATTAATGAGTTAACGCAAAGTATAAGTTTAGTTTCGGAGCAATTAGCACTACTTTCTATTTTAGAGGTAGGAAGTTTGATCTCCATCACACAAATTGTACTAAAGAAAATTAATGAGTAATCATAAATTCATTAACTGTAGTTTGCGTGCTTTTAATCAAGTACTTTAACTAGCGGACGAATTTAGCCAACAAATTAATTAAAGACTAATAGAAACTTTTAAAGTGTAGGCTAAATTGATGCAATAATTGAAAGTAAATTAATAAAGTTTAGTTTAGGGTTAAAAATTAAGTATGTATGCCAACATTTCAAAAGAATTACTGCAGCAAAATCTATTAGTAAGAGACTTTATTGTTGACAAACTCTCATTAACAATATGTTTTATATCTGATAGACTCCATTAACGATACGATTTGATTGACTTTGAGAACGCAATGAATCTAAACTTGGTTATGTTTAGAAAAAAATTGTACATCGTGTTATATTTGTAATTACGGTTATGGTACAAATGAAGTAGTATTTTTCTGTAAAATGATTCAAAGTGGGAGAAATTTTGAAGAGTAGACTAATAAGGGTAAAGAAAAGGGGGGGAATGAATGGAAGAAGAAGTGAAGGGGCAGAAGAGAAGGGGGAAGAAAAGCATCAGATTCAGAAGGCACCATACAGCTAATAAAGGGAAAAAGGTAAGGTGAGCTAAGGAAGGCTTCCAACAAAGCAAAAGGGTATCCTCAAAAGCAACCATCAAAGAAGAGCAAGAGGGTTTACTTTATTATATAAGGGATGATGGGATCATGAGACCTACTTTATTATATCAATTAATTGTGTTTAATTTAATTAATCTATCTCTTTTCCTTTAAGAGAATGGTTCTATTCCCAACTTATTGGCTAATCAATATGGAAAGAACACTTGAAGAATATATATATAAGTTGTTTAACTTTGCATTTAATTTTTGTCTTTTTATGTGTTGTATATATTATCACTACCTTTGCCTATAATTTGAGTTTACTATATAAGAAGGTGGTGTCTTTAACAATAATACATGTATATATTGTTTAATCTACACATAATATATAGTTGCTAAGAAGTTTAAATTTTGATTAAAAAATAGACCACTTAATCCAATTCATAGGAAATTCAATTTGTCCAAATGTTAGTATGATAGTAAACACCAAGTCAAATTTATCGACCTATGTCGGTAACTATTTCATTTTTTATTTTTTATTTTTGAAAATTAAATCTATTTTCTCTTGTTTTTTTACTATGGTTTGTATCAATAATTAAGTAGAAGATTTATATTTTTAGCCAAACTTTAAAGATAAAATAGTTTTTAAAAATTTTTTTAAAAAAATTTAATATGCTTTTAAAAACATGGATAAAAAATAGATATTAAAGCAAAAATTTTAGAAGTGGAAGAGATGTTTGTACGCTTAATTTTCAAAAACTAAGGTCCATTTAGTAACCATTCTGTTTTTTTAATTAGTTTATTTTGTTAAGTAGTTTTATTTGATCACCATTTGAATTTTTTAATTTTAGTTTTTGAAAAATGAGCTTATAAACATCCATTGTTGAGAGTGCGACCAAAGTCCCACATTCTTTAGATAAAGGCATGATCATGGGTATATAAGTAAAGACAACAATCTCCATTACTATAAGACCTTTTGGGTGAAATCAAAAGCTTAGTCATGAGGGTGTATGCCTAAAGTAAACAATATCATTATCATTATAGAGATATAAGAAGGGTCATTGTCACTAACAAGTGGTATTAGAGTCATTGATGTAATTTGAAGAACATTTGGGAGAATAATGAACTTTTCCCTTATCTTTTGCATAAAGAGAACAACTCTTCCACCATGGAATGAGATGTTATTTCAATCCATTTGTTTTGTTAATGATCTTGGTTGGAGAGCAAGTTTAGTAACTCAACGATAGAAGGTGATAATAAGGTAGACTTACACAACCCTTTATCAAAGAAATAAACAATTTAACATAAACTCCTTTCGCAAGTTAGAAATATGTTGATCCAATTTGTCCGATTTTGAAATATCAGAACATGATTAAAGTCTTGATTTTCAAACCAAAAAAATTACTTGAGTCTTTCTATCCAAATACTACATTTTGGTCATCTTCTTTTTTAGTGTTAACACAAATATTGTTTTCATCGTTCATGATCTTCACAAAGTGATATGAAAACCCTAAGATTTGAAAAGTAGGACACCAATTGGTGAAACCCTAATATCAAATTCTAAAACGCTCAAATCAATTGATGTCAATTTAAAGAGAAAAACTAGAATTGAATTACTTTTTGATCGAATACCAAGATATAAGACTTAAGGTTCAAACACTCCAAATGAAAAATTATCAGATTTACCTGAATGCTCAAGCATGCAACCTTTAAGGTTGGTGATGTGAATCTTTGTCATCAACACATCGAAAAATTTCATTCCAAAATCAATATGTCAAAAGCTCTTTCTTGTATAACCTAATTAAGGCAAGACTTTAATAGCCTTCAAGAGAAGAAAAAAACCCTGATGTGCAACATCATAGATTTAATAAAGTGACAAAATTACACTTATTTAACATGTTTAGAAAGAACAAAATTGGAAACAATAAAACTAGACTTAAATTAATAAAGAAAAATAATAAATTGGAGCCTTAGACAGTTCATATCACAAAGTAATTAAAACTCCAACCTAAAACAAAATAACACGAACGCTATGATACCACGTAACAAAAAGAATAAAAAAAGTGAAAAACAAGAGAGAAATAGTATAATAGAGGCTTAAATGCTACAATATTCGAGTTCTAGATGTTCATTGAATTGAAAATATAACACGTATATATTTATAGACAGATAATAAACCTCTCACTAATACACTAATCTTACCTTGAAATTATTCTTCATCGATCTCACTAAATCATTACACCATCATCCTCTTATTTAGAAACCATCACATTAAACTACTTTAAATTAAACCCACAAAACATAAATTAAAAGTAAATACTAATTTAATTACTTGTAAAGTAAGTTTGCAATAATTCTTAATCTATAATGAAGCAAAGAAATGATGTTACTAAAAAATTAGCATGCTTGGAAAATAAATAGGAAATTGGATTCTCCAAGAATCTTTAATTATTTGTTTTGACTTTTATGACAACATGATGATTTTTAACACAAGAATCAAAACTCAAAAATGTTAATGCTTGAAAAATAATCATTTTTAGATTATTAAATTAATTAATAATATTTTTTTCAATAGTGATTAAAAAAAAGCTAATTGTTATTATTAAAGTGATTAAATCACTTGAGAATCAAAACGTATATAAAAAACATCAAATCATATGAAAACCCCAAAGGAATACTAACATTCAAAAATAAATAAATAAATAAATAAATAAATAATTGGTCCTCAAATTTAATTTAAAGTTTATCTCTTGCTCTTTACGGCGATTTGACATTTGTGGAAATCACTTGGTTCAACGAAACAAAATTGTAATTAAAATCACATTAACTAATATGCAACAAATCTCACCAAACTTTATATTAAAATAATCAATTAAAATGAAATTTTTTTAAAAAAATCTTATTTTAATTTTTTTTTTTTTTGGAATACCATCAAAAAATGATCATCACTGGGAAAAATCATTTTCATCGTATTTAATTCAAAATACTGAAATGAATAAAAAATTGAGAGAAATTTAAAATAAAAAAAAAATTGTTCTAAACAATTTCTAGTTTACCTGTTTCTTTTAAATATTCTTTTTCAAACGGCCTTAATTTTATACTTAATCTCTAAACTCACTTTAAATAAAAGCGTAGATGTGTTTCCTCCTTTTGGCGAAATTGTAAAGTTTGCCTTTCTAATAACGAGAAATAAGACAATAGGTTATTAAGACGTTAAAATTGGGAATGTTGGACATGAAGACACGTTATTTTATAACTTAAGGAGTGGACTTTTAAAAAGTCGTAGGTGTTTAATAGAATTCAAATATATAAAATCTTTAAGAGCTGTTTGGAGGTAAGAAATATGCAAGGTTATAATAATTACCTCTAGCTACAGTAAATAATATTTAAAATTTCCAAATTAGCTATAGTAAAAGATTATTTCAGAACTCTCAATTTGATACAGTATTTACTATTTGCTACAGTTTTTACTATTTGATGTAACATTTCTTTATTACTTGCTAGAGTATTTACTATTTACTTCTCAAACTAAACTAATATACACCACAAACGCATACTATTATAACTCATACTAAAATAATCTATACTCCAAATACAAACTATTATAACTCAACTATAATAACTCACTCTTTATCCCAAACATCAAGAATAATGTCTAAGAATGCTTAGATAGTCATATTTATTTGGACAATTTTTTTAAAAAAATAGATCCATTTCATGAAAGGATTGGATTGGGTTAGGCCCATCATCAATCGTTGACTATGGACTTGGTTTGAATCACACTTGGCTTGAACTTAGATCAATCTTTGGGCTTTCGGCTCACTAATGAGATTGATTGGATTAATATATATATGTATGTATATATATTTGTACAAATATTTTAATACTTGGTTCCACACGTGTAAAAGAGATTTTTATGATTGTTGTTTGAAATAAGTGTTAATTTCATGATTAATATTTATCTTTAAAAATAATTTGAGAATCATCAAAATATGAAAGAAAATATTTACAAATAATTATTTTAAATGGCAATTTGTAAAAATATTTAGAAATATAGTAAAATATAAAAATGTATTTATGAATATTTTGTATTTATTAAAGAGACAAAAAGAGTAAGATACATTCATATAATTTTTTTTGTGTTTGTGTTTATTGAAAGGTTGCTATTAATAGGAGGGACCTAATTTTATTTTATTTGGTTTGAATTATGAAATCCATGTGTAAAAATTATAAAATGGTTGGAGATGTATGATAGTCCCATGAAAAATATTATAGGAATATTTTTGTAATTATGAAAGCAGTGTCATTAAATACAAATTGGCCACATTTTCAACAGCTTTATAAATACATATGTTGTCTTTATTTGAAAAAACAAGACAAACAATACTAGAGTCCATAGAATCCTACCCCACTCCCTTTAAATTATTGGGATTCACACCTTCCATTATATTACTCCTTTGCATTGCTTTCCAATTTCTCAGTACTATATCTACTATCATACCATACCATACATACATACATACATACAATTCTAATTCTAAGTTCAATATAGTATAATTTCATATTCTATCAATAATAAATAGTCTGTCAATATTTTAATTGAAAAGAAAACACACAATTTAGTCTCTCTCACCTACCATTACCATTATGAATTCTCCCAAATTACATACACTCTTAATAGAAGGAACCCAACGGTGTAGAATTGAAGAAGTTATTAAGGATGGTGGTAACTGGTAACAATCTCCCTATTTTATTTTCTTAAAATTGAAATATATATATATATATATATATATATATATATATATATATTAACTAAAGATTTACATTTTATTTCCAATTCTCCATCACAGCTCTAGTCTCTCACTCTCACACATTATCGTACCATAAATCCCTAAAACAATTTTTCCCCCACCACCATTCCCCATGGATGACCTCCTTCTTTCTCCTTCATCTTCCTCCTCCTCTTCTTCCCTCCACCACCGCCTCCGCTTTCTCCTCCACTCTCAGCCACTCCCTTGGTCCTATGCCATCTTCTGGCAAACCACCACCCACGACAATGGCTCTGTTTTCCTTTCTTGGCTTGATGGCCACTTCCAATCCTCTTCTCAACACCCCCTCTCTCCCCCTCTCCTCTCCGACGACCCCACCGACCTCGATTGGTTCTACATGATGTCCTTAACCTCCTCCTTCCCTGCTTCCGACGCCCTTCCCGGCAAATCCTTCACCTCTGCTTCTGTCGTCTGGCTCACCGGTTCCGACGTACTCGACCTCCATGACTGCCATAGAGTCAAAGAAGCTAAATCTCACGGAATTCAAACCTTCCTTTGCGTCCCAACTTCTTACGGTGTTCTCGAACTCGCTTCCCAACAAATCATCCCGGAGGATTGGGGATTAATCCAACAGATAAAATCCCTGTTCGACTCGGATTTAGTTAATTTCAGTAATACCAGCAATACCCCACTTCCGTTTTTGGATCAAGACTTCAATTTCGAGGATATTGGGTTTATAAGCGAAGTGGCGGAAGAAGAAATGGAAACCCCATTAAGGAAAAAATCGAAAACAGGGGAATGGGAGTTGTCGGATTCGGATAGCCCTGTTTTGAAAACTGGGGTGATGAAAAAAACAGGGCAAAAACGAGGACGGAAGCCGAATTTGAGTAAAGAGAATGCGATGAATCACGTGGAAGCAGAACGACAGAGAAGGGAGAAATTAAACAATAGATTCTACGCATTACGATCGGTAGTACCAAATGTTTCGAGAATGGATAAAGCTTCATTGCTTTCTGATGCGGTTTCGTATATAAATGCATTGAAGGCGAAAGTGGAGGAGATGGAGTTGCAATTGAGAGAGTCGAAGAAATCGAGAGACGAGGGTGGGGATAATCAGAGCACCACGACGACGTCTGAGGAGCTAATGAAGGGGAACAATGGCGGAGACGTAACGACAATGACAACAACGACAAGGACGACAACGACGACGACAACCACAATGACACGTTTCGATGTGGAGGTGAAAATTATAGGTAGGGATGCAATGGTGAGAGTTCAATCTCAGAATATGAACTTCCCTCCGGCGATTGTAATGGGTGTATTTCGAGATATGGAGTTTGAAATTCAGCATGCGAGTATAACAAATGTGAATGACTTTATGCTTCAAGATGTTTTGATTAAGCTTCCTCATGGTTTCTCTACCGATGAAGCTTTGAAAGCTGCTGTTTTGTCAAGATTACATTAAAAACAAACCTTCATTTCTAGCCTGCTCTCTCTCTCTCTCTCTTTTTCTTTTTTTTTTTTTAAAAAAAAAATTATTGTTTAAATTATGATAAGTATATTTTGAGAGGAAATTAAATGTTAACTTTTCTTTATAATTAAGGTTTTTTGGATATTTATTTATTTATTGGGTGTTTTGGTCTCTCAAATTGATAACATTAGATTTAGCACGTGGTGTCCCTTTCTAGCTTTTTTCCAAGTTCATTTTCACCTTTTATTTTGTCTTATTTTAGCTACACTTTCAATATATGTGTGTCATTAGTTTGCCATAAGGGTTAAAAGAGCTATGGAGGTTAACTCTCCAAGGGTTGGTCTTAAGGCAAAAAGCCTGACCCATAGTGTCTGTCATGGTAGTTGTCCAAAAGCCATGAAGGGTGGTCAACTGGCTCAACCATGAAGGTCACTTTAGTCCTAAAAAGTTCAACAATTCATCAATTACATGTATTTGATTCATTAATAAAATGTTTATTAACAATTTATTACTTAACAATTAAAATAAGTTAGTAATGGTCCAAGCATGATGATAGGTTACAAAACCATATTTCTATATATTCAACAGACCACGTCACAATTGAGATAATACCAAAAACAGTTTTCTATTTCTTAAGCTCTCTACCAAAATTGTTACTTTCTTCATAGTTGAAGTATTATGGCTAAACATAACACATGTTTTGTTTTTTATCCAATTGTTATAGTTTCTCAGTTTGGATGACCCTAAATATTATTTTCAATTCATAATGAAAATACTAAGATCATGTTTCGTCCAACGAGTATCAGTTGAAGGCGTGGAGTTGTTTGTTTACGTTCTTAAACCGACCACTATGAAGTCCACAGCTAAAAAACATCAATTCTAATACTCATTAACTTCTTACGGTTTTCAACTAAACGGTTTTCTAGACTGCACTAAACTTTTTGTCGCAAATAGATATTTTTAAGAAACACAATAAACTACATTTAAGTTTTATTTAATCCTCATATTTGTAAGGAAGATATAAAATATTTGCATATATGATAGTCATAAATTGTTTAAAATCTAATGTCTAATACTCAAAAGATGACCTTGGAATATTTAAAGCACAGATTTTTTATTATAATTCTGATAGAAATTAAAATATTGCTCCCAATCATCTTATTTTTATAATTTTCCTTTATCAAATCATAGAGACCAAATTCTAATTATAAATCATATAGACTAGATTTTAACTTTTTTTTCAAACTATAAAAACTAAATTTTCAATTTAACCTTAATATTCAACTTTTATCTTAATTAATTAAAAGGTTAATGATTTCAGTAATTTGAAAGTGTGGAGATTTATCAAAAAAATTGTACCTAATGATTGGTGTCTTGTTCGTATTGGACAAGAATGGACAATGATTGGTGGAGCTTAAGTTGTACCTAATCTCATACTTCCTATTTTTTAACTAAAATAATTAAAATAAATCATTTTTTTATAAAATAAAAATAAAAACTATCGCATGATAGTTTTTAACCGAACAACTCCCTCAACTTCATAAAAAAAAATTTGTCCGAAAAACAATTCGATGAATCGATCAAATAATATGAGACATTGGAATATGATAGGGTAGTAAAATACGTAAAATAATTAATTTTAAATTTGGTCCTTATTAAACAATATAATTCAATTTACTATTAAAAGCCCCACATAAAGTATAGGCATATAATATTTATGTTGTGTTGTTTTGCATGAATTACATTATTTATTTTAAACTTTATATAGGAATAACGAAACAATAATGTATTTACGAACTTACGAATAATCGAATAAAAATGATTCTCAATATCATATAACTATTTTTGTATGAAAAGATACTTTAATTTATTTATTTATTTCCAAATTTCATTGAGCAAGTAAGTAAAATGAAATGGATTATTTCGTGAATTTTGGAATTATATTGTTTGTTTCATAGTTTCACTTTTAATATTTAGCAAATTACCTATAAAATTTCTTAACACTTTTATTTAAATATAATTCTCGTCCTTTCTAGTTGTATTAGATAGCAATTTTATAGATAATAGTTAACAGTAACACTATAAAAAAATCTTTAAATATAACAAAATTGATTAACTATAAATTTTATCAACGATAAACATCTATCATTGATAGATCCCTATCAGACATATTACTGATAGACTTGGAAAACTAAATTTTAATTTTGTTATATCTATAAACTTTTTTTCTATCGTGTTGTTTCAACAAGTACTTAAAATCTTATTATTATATTTGTGATCGTTCCTCTAAAAAAAATTATGGGAACTCAACTCTTAAGCTATTGGACCCATTGATTGGTTGGCTTGTTCTTACTTGAGTTTGAGTTCCAAATTGAATCTTATCTATTCAATCAAATACTAATGTTGATATTTTCATAAAGGTTATTTTCAAACTTAGGGAACCATAATATACTGTTAATCAAAATAAGTATCATCTGTACAATAATAGGATTACATAAACTTATAAAATAAAATTAAAAATAGTGAGTAAATTTCATAAATCAAGTCTTTCTAAAATGCAAATTAAAGAAAAAAAAATGTAAGAAGGAAATAATTATATTCTCTTTCTCATACAGATTGAGCCAATTTTAGATGGTATACAAATTAAATTACAATGGATTTACATGAACAAATTTTAAAATCAACAATCCAATTGTACACGTGGCATCAAATTTAACGAGAGACAAGAACCCAGTGTTGACCATCAACTTTGACTTTAAAACCATTGAGTTGAGCAAACAAATTAACTGCCCGTCTTACCCCTCGATTATCAGCCGATAGAAAATAATCATGCCCGAATAAAACCCCACCCGGTCTAAGTATCCGGTAAGCCCGGTTTATATCAGACCAAGCCGAGTTAAAGTCATGACCCGCATCCACTTCAATCAAATCCCCATAAACCCCCCACTCGCACAGACTATCGAGAACCGACCCGGTCGAGAACGGTATAGGAATAACCGAATCCGAAGCATTCATAGCAACCACATTCTGCATAAATTGATAAAGCAACGAAACGTCACCGTTCACCATAGTTAAATCCTTAAACCGGTCGAGAAAACCGGGCCACCCACGAAAATCATCAACGCAAAGAATCTGAGTGTGGAGGCCGAGTTGACGAGTCAAGTCGGCCATATGAGTCGCTGAGGCACCCAAAAACGAACCGACCTCGATAATGGTCCGTGGCTTAACTTGTGTAACAAGGTTTTGGAAAACGGCGCCGTTTGAACCCCATCCCTTGATTTTTTTGGGGTGGAGAAGGTCAGCCACGTGCGGGGGAGGGAAGTCGATGAAGGGGGATTTACCGTTGAAGACGTTTTGGAGGATCGTTAAACGTACCTGTTGGTGAGGAATGGGTGGGGAACAGCGGGTATTGATTCGGAATTGGTTGAGGTCGGGGGGTGTGTCGGTGACCTGGAAGAGTTGAGGTTGAGGAGTGGAATAAAAAGAAGAAGGGATGATATCGGAATTTGGAGGAGGAGAGAGGGAGGAGGAGGAAGACAACGACGTAGAGGGGGATGATGATGATGATGATGATAAGTAACCGAGAGCGTAGGTTAGTAAGAGGATGATGAAATAGGCGGCGGGCTTGACGATGGCGGCTAGAGCGGAGGCTACGGCGGCGTTGCGGCGGTGGAATCTGTCCTTCATCTTTTGTTAATAATTTTAGAGAGGGAGAAAGATAGAGAGAGAGAGAGAGAGAGAGAGTGAGAGAGAATTAAAATGGGGGTTTCATTTTAGTAGAAAGTAAAGAGATGGGTGTGATAGTGATGCTATACTTTCATGATCATTCGTTTAGATAAGAAGAAAAGTCGTCCGATATATAAAATATATACACACACAATATACAATTATTATAATTAATTTAAGTGTTAATTGGCTTGACTACAAATAATTTTGTATAAAAAATTATCGTGTGACATTTTATTTTTTGAAAAAATATTTATTATTTACTATCTTCAAAAAAAAAAAAAAAAAATCCTCTCCACCTAATCATTTCCCAAAAATATAAATAAATAAATAAATAATTTGGGTTTCTAATCTAAAAGGAATAATCTCTCAAAATTGTTCAATTAAACATATAATTATATATATGATATATACAAATGAACATAAAGTCAACTTTACGTTTATCAGCCAAAGTTTGTGTGTACAACACGAAAGGGTTAGCATGTGGTTTGGAAAATTTAGCATTCAAATCCCAAGTTTCTTCATGTCATTTCTTTAAGGTAATATTATTTCTTCATGTGATTTTTTAAGGTAATATTGCAAAAATACCCCATCATATATAAACGGTTGCAATTACACTATCAAACTTTCAACTCAATTTTATTTTTTATTTTTGTTTTTTGATTTTCATCTTTTCTTAAATATAATGGTTGATTTCTTAGCCAAATTTCAAAAATAAAAAACAACTTTTTGAAAGCTATTTTTTTTAGTTTTCAAAATTTGATTTGGTTTTTTAAACCATTTGATAGAATTAGATAACAAATAGAAAAAAAAAATAAACGTAAAAGTAGTGTGTCTTTAGCCTTAATTTTCAAAAATAAAATTGTTACCAAATGAGATTTTTGAACCGTGAAACTTATTATATTTGTAGAAATTCTAAATTATAAGAAAATAAATCTTCAAGTAAGTATTTATCGTTTGTGCATCGGCAATTTTTTTTTGTTAGTAATATCTAATTAATTTTCATCGACATGTCAACATTTTCATTGACATTTCTACATTTTCAATAGGTTTAACTTCAACACGAGGGGGTAAATCGGCATTTTTATTATATGGTAAAACAAATTCATAAGACATAAAAAGAAACAACAAAATGACATTAATTTGGATATAATATAAATAAAGTTAAAATACCATTTTCTATATTTTGAAGTTTGATTATTTTAGTCCATGTATTTTTAAATTTTAAATTTTAATCCATGTAAATTCAATCTAAAATTTAGTCGTTAACATTTTCACTATAAATATTATATTTCATATTGTGAAAATTATTAGTATTATTATTTAGCCAATTTCAATAAAAGTAACTTTGAGAAACAAAGTTTAAAATTCATTGAAAGTGCATGAACTAAATTGGACATTTAAAAGTATAAAAATTAAAATTGAATAAATTTTAAAGTATACAATAAAATTATATTTTAACTAATAAATAATTAAAGTATACAATAAAATGGTATTTTAACTAATAAATAATTAAAAAGATCATTTGAACTTATTTTAGAAAAAAAACCTAAAACGCTTATTTATTAATTTAAATACTTTCTCATAATTTTTCTAAAAGTATTTATTGATTTCGACATTTTACTAATATTTTCATTGATATATTCATAAAACTAAAACCTGGAAATTTCAATCGACATTGATATTTGATATTTTAAATTTTGATTATATCTTCTATTTCAATACATTTACACTTGTATTTATTATTATTGTTGTTTTGAAAGCTATCTCTAATGTCAAGCGAGATTGGTTCAAAAATATCTTTTAAAAAATATTTTAAAATTATTCAACCACCATTTTCTTAATAATACAAGAGACTTTGTCAGAGCTTTAGAAAATAAAATTGCTAATTAAAAATTATACACAACCAGCTTTCTTAAATATTGATTAATGATCCTTTCAATATATATATATATATATTGATTAATGATTGTTGTTATATTATATGAAGTGTATTTAATTATTATTGATAAGTACGTGCAATGTTGTAAGGTGGCAATTTTAGGTCAAAAGTCATTTTTATAATTATCCAAAATTTTCAATTTTACAAAGTTTCTTAATGTTTTTTTTTTTTCATTAATATCCTTCACGTTTTGGAGAGATTCAAAATATAGTACTAACTTAAACTATATTATTGATAAAAGATGACATTAATTATAAAAGTACGAACACATAATCGACATTAAAGAAAATGTTATTAAAAGTATTATATATATATATATATATATATATATATATATGAAACGAGCTCACCAATAATTAAATATTTGTTATAATGTAAAGTGCAAAAGCTTCAATATTCTTGATATTCACTTGCACTCGATTCTAACACAAATACCGATAAAGATGAAGAACGCAAATACAGATTATTATACTTGAAAAATTAAAAATGGACCCATCTTTTAAAAGCTTATTTTAAAGATCTATTTGCTGATGAAAATGATATCAACGTAGGGGTAAAATTACCTTTACATACTTTTTATTTTCTTCAATTTTCAACAACATTCTTCAATATTTTCACCAACCTTGCGTAATAAAACGCTAAATTGTTTCACCAGCCATTTTTTGTGATATACTTTTATAAAAATGGTGTGATAATTTTACAACATTTATTCCATGTTTTCGTTGATATAATTTTTTATTCTCACTTCTATAAAACAAAATTCATAAATTTTGTAACTCAGAGAAAAAAAAAAAACCTTATCTTTTATTTTATCTTTGTTTCTTTCTCCTTTAATTATAATTAAAATATTAACATATATAACAATATTTGTAAAAATTTATAAATATAACAAAATCTATTAATAATATATAACGGTCTATCAATGATAGATAAAATAGTTGGTGGTCTAACACCTTTAAGTTTGGTTATATTTACAATTTTTTTAAAAAAAAATATTATAGACCCGATTATTATGGATTAAAATTGTTAAACATCACGATTAGCCATTAGATAACTCCTAAAACCCTATCAAAATTTTACACGTTGGAGCTTCATTATTTTCCCGAATCCCCAAGTCCAAACCATGTGGGCTGCCTCTTCCACCTCACCCAGCCCGTCGTGCCGCTTCCTCCCTATCACAACCAGTCGCCCGCCGACCGCTCCGGTCTCCTTCATCTACGCAAAGTCCCAGCCACCCAAAACGGACGCCGAGAACACCCAACCAAACAACAGTAGCAGCATCAAAAGCTTTGGCCACAAAATTCTCTCAGCCGTGAAATCCACAACCCCCAAATCCCTAAACCAAACGACCCCAAAACACGAATTCCAACCGGAGGCTGCTCAAATTAGTGGGTCCGATGTTCTAAGGGCACTACAGAAGGCGGTTGCCGTGAAGGAGAAGAACAGAACCCAACAAGTTAAAGGGAAGAAGAAGAAAGAAGGGGTTGCCACCCAAGACAGTCACTCTGAGATGAACCATAGAGTGAGGCCTCTGAAGATCAAGAGCGATTGGGGATTGAGGCTCACCCAATTGGAAAAACGCCTTCGTGAGTTGTCTGAGCCGGTTTCATGATTCTTTCAATGTCTTGTTATTTGAATTGTCATTGATTTGTATTTTCATATCTGTGTTTATGTACATTTTACGTCTCTGTATGTTCAATTCCAAGTAAAATGGAAAATATTTCATATTTTTGGTACTTCCCCTGGTTTTAGAAATGGCACAACGTTCTGTAAATGATGGCTGTAGTAGTAAAGAAATGACATTACCAAAATTTGAATACAATACATTACTTCTAGATTTAATATTTTATTCATATTCTTTATGCCACTCCTTCATTTAGGATTCCTTCTGAGTTTTGTTCTCACTGTCAAACTAGATGAAACAAACCTCTTGTTTATAGTGGTTGATAGGTGTTTCTTGTTGTGCTTCGTGGTCAGAAATTGAAAAGGGATGGGGTTGTGAATTCGGCAGAATCATGAAGTTTTGAGTGTAAACTCGTAGGATCAGGGATGGCGTTAAAAGGCAAAAAATTGACTCTTTTTTTAGTTGTGGAGCTACCGACTCGTTGGCCCGAACAAGTCTGCTCCCCCTTATTTAGAACTCTAGCTAGTAGCTAATAGATAGAGACTATTTTGATATAATCTCAGAGAGTCTTTGAACTCTTAGGCTCACAATGTGTCGGAAGTTAATAAGGAATAAAATTGATGTTATTTAATCAGTAAAGTTATGAACTTTATGACCAAACAAGGAGTTCGAGAACTCCACTCCTTGCAACTAATAAGTGTCCAGACATATCGTGTCAGTCCATAAAGGACTGAAGGAGAGCTATTGGAAGGTACCAAGGACTTGATTGTTTGTATCTATCTACCTGTTACATTTGTCTAAAAGACAATAGGAAACTATAATGGACAAAAAAGAGCTACAAGACTTAAATACACAACAAGAGTATTATAAAAAGTAACATTACTTTCATAATTCATTAAGATTCAACCATGTTACCGTTGGTCCGGGTTGAAGTAGAGCTCTTGTTACATATTTTTAGGCTGTTATTGAATACATAAATCTTTGAGAACTTTTGTGGCATCTGAGATTTTTGAGTATTTTCCAAATATGATCTTAAGTTTGTTGTATTGATCTGTATGGCTCAGCCTGAGGTTGCTGTTGTAAATCTCATAATATTCTTTTATGAAATCATCAACAGATGATGCACTTGTTAGATTTGGAGATTTGTTTAAATCTTTCTTGGTGTGGTCAAAGAGAAACTGTTAGTTTATTTATAGGTTTATTTAAAAAATTGAACAAATCTTTGAACCCATTTTATGCCTGCAATAACGTGATTATGTTTTGGTGGAAGACTCTCCTGAACTTTTTTTAGAATGGCCTCCTCACTATTTGATAGCTTGTTCCCTATTGTTTTCATTTTCTTTTCTGACCAATTTGTCTAAACCTCCCTACAAAAATTGCAACAAAACCCAAATATTATTTTCAAGTCCCTAAAACAATTTTGTTTTGAGCGTTTTCAACTATTTTGATATTTTTTGGTTAAATTATACGAGATACCCTTCGATTTTCAAAATTTTCATTACAGTAAGTTTCAATAATCTATCTAAACTTTCGAAAGTAAGTTTCATTTTGTTTCAAACTAACTCTTCTGTCAAGTTTTTGTTTAAGAGAAGATGGAAATTGAATTCGAAGTGACATAGGCGGCTCTAGTATGGCTAATGAACTTTAGGGAATGTTTCAATATTTTCATCTTAACATGTTGTTTCAAGACAACCATGAACCAATTTATTTGCATTCCAGTGGCGAGCTTTAGAAAGATATCAAATAATCTTAGTTACATTCGAAATGAAGTCGATGTTAGAGATGAATGGTGCAGAGGAAGAGACGAACGAAGAAATTCAAGTTGATCAAACTTGTTTGACAATTGTCTCATTACTTCTTTTTTTTTTTTCATTTGAAAGGAATAAGGGTGAAATGAATTACTTAGTTTTATCTATTAGCTAATGTACGTTTGCGCGTTACTTTCATATTTAAACTTATCACCAAATTATAGTTTCTTTTTCATTTTAATAGGAAGTAAAGAAAGTTATTTTGAAACCATTTCAAAGATAAAAATTAGAATGATAACTTTGAATTGAAACAGCATAATCGAGATGTATACCAAAATTCAGATATATAAATGAAATTTGAATATCTATCGTATGTACCACTTTTTACAAGTTACTACCACTTGTAAACATCCATCACATGTATCACTTTTTACAAACATAAATGCCATGTTCTTCAGAAGAAGAACACGTCTACTCATACTATTGCAACTTTAACATTCTCCTGAAGTTATTCTTTAATCAGAAAAGATACTTTTTGAAATAGTATTCTCTCATCACCTTGGATGAGAAGGTTAGTGTGTAGTTCAATGGTTTGTTTGTTGTTATGTACCTGTGCTTAAAAAATAGTAATAAATAAAAGAGATAAGGAAAAGGACAAAAGAAAATTATTCAATTGAGTGCTGATCATCTGCTGAACCTGTTTACACTTTGAAATCTTCAATTACAAAAGCCTCTTAAAATTACTTTCCTCAACTTTGTGGCTTTGTTCATCATCTCAACCACCTTCTAAGATCAGTGGTTGAAGATGGAGAAACCTCACCTCCATGGCTTTCTGTATAGCAAGATGAATAGTTAGACTGTTCCTCCAACCCACCATACCTTCCACAAGCACTCTTAAAACTTGGACTCTTCATGCTATTCCCATAAACAGAACACCCTGCTATTCTACCGTAAGGATCCGGCGGTACTGGAAACGATAGCCGCTTCCTCGCAGTCCCAACTCGTTCCCTCTCAGGCGTTGCTGGCCTTTGCCTTGGCGCACTTTGTGACCGCACCCGTGCCTTGGCTGACTCTGTTGCTGCCATGTAATTTGGGATTGAAGTCCCACCACCACTACCCCCTTTGTGATGTTGATGTTTTGACCTCAAGCTTGGTGTTTGGGATGCAATGTGGTGGTGGTTGATTTGGTTTCTATCTTCTCTGCTGTAGCGAGGACTCGCCGACCGAACTTGAGGGACTGGTCGAGATTTTGACGGGGATGGGGTGATGGAGAATTGGTGGTGATGGGCTCTGTGGAGTGGGGAGGAGGAGGAAAGCGAGTTTGCTCTTTGGGATTGAGGTTGATAATTCGTTGTGTGGAGATTGTTGGGAGATAAGTAGGAGTAGGGTCGAGAGGTGTCGATTTCGAGGGTTTTAAGAGGCTGTGGTCTGTGATCTGTGGAAGCTCTTGCCCTGCTCTCCCATGGCTTCTTTGCCATCCATTGGTCTAGCCATTTTTGTCCTTCCTCAAGCTCTGTTTGATTTCCTATTGATGGGCTCTTTCCAGTCCTCCATATCTTGTGTTATCAATTCATGTCATCAGAAGATAATTTAACTAAACTCTATTATTTAAGAGATAAATATTGTTCATAAACACAAACTAATAACAATATGAAGAATAGTTGCAACATACAAACATATTTAGAAATTTATTTGGCCATGACATCCAAGTGTGAAGTTTCAATTTGCTTCACTTAGTCAAACTGAACTAAGTTCATTTTTCTAAACAAGTCATAAGAACACTGAGGCCCATTTTGTTGTTGGTTTTTAGTTTTTAAAGATTAAACCTAGAAACACCTTTACATTCGGTGTTCAGTATTTTTAATTTTTCAATATTGAAGTTTGCACATTTATCAATGAACTTCATCTTCCTTTCTCGCTACCTCTAATGTTTCCTAACTCTAAATGAAACAACTCTACACCACAAACATATTTCCTAATTCCAACTAAACAACTCTGTACACGAAACACATAACTTCTTAACTACATATTAACTACAAACTTCATAATTCAACTCAGCACCTCAAACACTCACTTAGTTTGTTATCTATTTTTTATCAATGTTTTCAAAAACTAAGTTAAATTTTGAAAACTAAAGAAAAACAGTTTTTAAAAACTTGCTTTTGCTTTTGAGATTTGGTTAAAAATTCAAGTCTTTTACTTCAGAACAATGCAAACCATTGCAAGAAATTGAAAGGAAATAGATTTAATTTTCGAATATCCCAAATGACAACCAAACGGAGCTTAAATAATACACAGCAAAAAACAAATAGAAATGAAAGAAGGCTTATAAGGACCTGCTGAGAAAAGGAATGAGATAAAATGTTGTCACGATTCAAAGCAGCATCTCTTCTAAGTTGTAACATTGCCTTAACTTCTTCAACTGTGTGAGCACGTTCATCCCAATCCTCTGTAATGCTGCTTCCTTCTCTTGACACACACTTCTTCCATACAAAAGAAACACAACTGAACTCAAATTTCATTCTAATTTCGACCCTGTTTTGAAAGACTTTATAAGTGCTCAAAATCTTTTAAAGTTCGTATGGTTTTTCTTTTTCAACTTACAATAGTCTTCCTTTCGGACACGTCTTGAGCATAGCGAGATTCGTAGACGCTGTTAGTGTCGCTAAAGGTCGACCGTCGGCTGCCCTCGAGGGAGAGTCGCATCCGGTGATCCAGCACTTTTTCCTGTACTCTCACTAATGCTTTCATACATTGCAGTGTTGTCTTTGCTTGCTTCCTCACATTGTGTCCTCTCACTAATGCTTGCAACTTCACTAACCCCTTCAATGCCCGTAGAGCCCTTCTTGCCTTTCAAACCAAAAATTAGAATATAATTTAAGTGGATAAAACATGTATTACCCCTTTTTGAAATTAATAAAAATTGTTAGTCATCCAGTTGAAATTTACAGAAAATAGTATGCCCAACAAGTTATTATCATATTAATGGAGGAGTGATTCTAGTAATTCATTGTGGGCTAAACATCAATGGAGAAGGATAACACATTCAACGGGATGATAACACATTCAATCACATCTTACTTTGATATTATCATGCTAACCATCACTATTAAACCGAAGAGTTATATAATGATTTTGAAAGAGTTAAAATCACTGTTCAGGTTCTAAGTCACTTCAAAACATGATTTTAATCCTCAAAATCAATTTTGAAGGTTAAATATGAGAAAGTGATTTAACCATTCCAAAGTTTATCATCATTGTTGATGGGGGAGAAAACAAAACTAGTTGTGGGCTCAACATCAATTGAGAAGTATGTCACACTACATCACTAGATTTTCAACACCTCTTGATATTATCAAGTTAAACAATCACTAAACCAAAAAGTTTAAACCGAAAGAGTTATATAAACTTAGGGCACTGTAAGAAATGATTTTGAGAGGGTCAAAATCACTTTGTTCCGTTCCAAATCACTCCAAAAACATGGTTTTAACCCCTGGAAATTAAAAGTGATGTTAACTATTTCAACATTACTTGCTCACCAGGTATCCTCTAAAGGCCGTTTGAATCACAATGGCGGCAAGACGATGTCGATCCAACCCAGGCCGAGCAGGCCGGGTAAGGTGGACAGCTTGTGCAGCCGCTCTAGCAGCAACCATGGCAGCTTCAGCCACTGCAAGGGCATGTTTCTGGTCTTCTAAAGTTACAGAATCAATGGGCAGAGCCGCTGCCGACTTAGACGGCGGTTGGTGGGCGGCGAGTGGCTCCGGCTGCTGATTAGTTAGTTTTCTAAAAATCCATCGACGTTTCTCTCTCCTCTACACAAACAAGAAAGGTAAAATGAAGAAGAAAGACAATGAAAATGGAAAATTACAAAGCTTCTTTTAGTTAGTTAGTTAGTTTGTTTATACCTTTTCGTCATCATCTTTAGTGGGAGATCTGAAAGCCCTTTTGACAGCAGTCAACCATGAGCTACCTCCTTTCTTCCCCATTGAAATTTGTTAAGGGAGCTTCGATTACATTTACACTAAGAAAGGAAAAATGAGATCTTTAGAAGAAAGAAAGATGTGGAAGGAAGGCATGATAATTAAAAGCAGGGGGGGGGGGGGGGGGGGGGAAAAAAAGGGTTGTTTGTTACTTCTCC
>JBBPDJ010000003.1:15958853-15971377 GCA_037974625.1 Cucumis cinereus
TATATATATTATTTTGTATTTTTTAAGTACAACATAATTATAATTAATTTGTGGATTATGACAAGAAACAATAATTTAATTTAATTGTCATTGGTGTAACTATTATGATGCAACACATACTTTCACTCCTTTTCCTCCATCATTTTGTCACAATCTTTGTTTTATTTCCTTTACTTTTTCTTCATTTGTCAACTTAATTATTTGATTAAAAAGTCAAATTTGAAAGAAACAAGTCCTTTCCTTTATCTTAAAAGTGGATCCCTAATTTTCATCATTCTCTAAACACTTGAAATTAAATTTCTACCCAAATTGTGGTATAAGTTTCATTCAATGAGAATATTAATTAAACTTAGTTAATTAATATTTCTGTTTAATTTGTAAATGCCTAATTAATTTGAATGCCTAATTAATTTGTCAATTGTTCGTGTAAAAAGAGATCATATGGGATATCTTGTACCAAATAATTTTTGTTGTCAATTTTTATTAAAAAAAAAAAAACAACAGTTCAAATCCCAAATACCAAAAATTCCATTTCCATTTATATATTTTTAGTTTGGAGATCTTATATAGTACAAATAATCAAGAATAATGTCCCAGAGAGTTATATATATTAGTGTATATATAGTTTTGAAAAAAATTGTTTAAAATATTTACAAAATATAGTAAAATTATAGATTATATCATTGATAGAAGACTGAATCTATAATTTGCTATTTTTAATTCATTTTGTTAAATTTGAATAGGATAAATACTCTATTTTTCATGTGACAACAAAGATAAATTTGTTCAGTAGGATGATAATGTATCTACAAAATAGAAAGGCCTACATACCAGTGTGGTCCTTGAAGGCATATGCACCGATCAATATTTAAATTATAGAGTGAATAAGTGTAGCAAGTTTAATTTAGAGGATTTACGAAATCGACAACTAAAGAATACATAAAATAGTAGAGAATCGAAACATAGATTTACGTGGGATGGAGAGAGAATAATTTTATTAGAGAGGATGTTATAAAATATAAATTATGAGCGTATGTAAAGTTAGAGAGTTTATATAGTGTGCTTCTCTAAAACCTAACGTCATAATAATAAATAAACCATACAAAAATTAAATATGCAAAATATGAAAATTCTATTAAGGTTTCGGGAGGGTTACACTCAAATCCCACTAGGGCGCACCGGCCCTAGACCTCAGCTTGATGAGTCTTGTACTTGGTCGATCAACGTCAGATAACATATTCACAATCTTTAAAAAGTGTTTATAATTAAGAATAAAATTGTTTACTCTAGAGCTATAATGATATATATTTATAGGAATATATGACTCAATTAAGTTGTCCCAAGTAGAGATTTATTGTCCAATCAAAATAAGCTTTCAACTCATCTAGACGGGGCACGTTGGATTGGGGATTTCAACTCATCAAGCTAAACCTTCTCTCTCTCATTTTTTTTTTTTTGAGAAAGGATATCAGTTTTAGGGGTGCACTCGAACGTCTGCACATCTTCTTAACACCCTCATCATCTCCCAGAAGATATTTCATCAAACACAGAGGAGTACAAAACGTTCAGGGCTCTTAGCCGAATTTAAATTAAAGATTACAAAAAGCTTGTAAATTTATAGCAATATTTGAGGAGTTGTAGTTTTTAAAGAGTTTGTTTCTGTGGGACCAAACTCCAACCAGGGAGCAAATGTCCTCCCATATGTTGCTGAAGCTATTTCTTTGGTTGTTACGTTCATTCCATATAGTCCATAAGGCAGGAACAGCCACGTTGAAGCAGATGATCTCCAGGGGGATTTGAGGCTGTTGAAACGGCTAATGGTATAGGGAGATCTCCCATGGAAACTTGTTTGTATTTGGCTTTAATCAATCTTTTCCATAAGGGGTTTTCCTCAGTGTGGAAACGCCATAGCCACTAACAAACTAAAGCAAAATCAGTGGAAGCAACTCTTTTTATTCTCTCTTTTGGTCGATCTGATCATGAATCATCTGTTACAATATTTAATTTCATCTAAATATTAATGATTTGAGTGTCAAGATGTTGAACTAAAAAATATTAAAATAAATAAATAAACCTAGAAAGTGAGAAATTATGAAGTTTCTCAATAATGAAATAAAATGAATGTATTCAAATTTAGTCACCAAAAAAGTTTTGAAGACAAGTTTGAAGGTATATGAAAAAACAAAACCTCACCCAATGCAATAATATGTTAGACATAGTAACTATTTTGAACCCCCACATAACATAACATCTCACCATGGGATGAAATAATTGTGTGTGCTTTAACAACATTGTCCCATGAATTGGTTGTTGGCTGACTTTTGAACAGCATCATCGTCCATACACTAATTCTGTCATGTATTAGTATTCCTCCTAATTTCCATCTCATTTTTGTTGTTTTTGTCCCACAACCCATCCCATGTTTTCCCATTATCTTTTAATTCCCCCCAACATTATCTCTTTTGTCTTCACTAGTAACTTCCCTTATTTCGGTATTGTTATCTTTTTTTTTTTTTAAGATAAAAAGTCACGTTAATTATCGTCGAGTTAAATATACTTTAATTTGACGACATTTTTAGAAAGTTTAATAACAAAGACGATTTATAATAAAAGGGAGAGAGAACATACAATCATGTATGGTGTTTAATCCTACTTAAAACCATTCTAGTAAATGAGTATATAATTTTATATCTCTAATCTCAATAAAAGTAGGTTGGTTTTAGATTGACTTGAAAAAAAAAAAAATTTTAAAAGTTCTTTTTTTTTTTAATTCTTTTTATAAAAATGATTTAAAAAATTATCTTGAGTGGTTTCCAAATACTTTAACATTTTATAAATTAACTTATTTTTAAAATTAAACATTTAAAAAGTTAGACTAAACGCGCTCCGCCAGACTTATGTTAATTATGTTTACTTTTAACAACTATGATGTGTGATAGCATAGTTTCGTTCACTTTTGCTTGACTTTGTATGTAGCGCCACCATAATAGTAAGACATAACATCTTGTTGCGACACATTTTTGTTTTTGGTCTTTTTGACTTATTTATTTTTGTTAGCATATTATTTGTTGGATTTTAATTACAACTGTGTAAAAAAATTGAAAAAAAATATATGTAAATTAAATTCATTGTTCCTCTAATTTGTTGTCTAATGTCAAAATATTTAAATAGGATTAAAATATCAACTATTCTATCAACAAATTTAACTTATAAAAATCAATTCTAGTTGTTTAATAAATTATGTTTGAAAAATATATTTCAAGTAACATTTAATTGAATTACGTTTGACATATGTGGTTATAATAAGATTTTGGTAAACATATTTTCACAATTTATAAACGTAACGTCAATCGATACTAAACACAAAAGATCAAATTAGAACAAACTAGTCGTGTTTGAACATAAATCTTCCTATAATAATTTAGAGAGTTTTATTTTATTTTGAAGCAATATAATTTAGGGAGTTAAAAGAAGGTAAAAGTAAGATGAATTTGGAGAATCTTTTACCCTTTTCCTTTAGAAGATGACTGCTACCCCTCTCCTTTTGTAGCTCTCATCTTCAACTATATATTCATTCAACTAGAAGTAAAGAAAGAGGAGATGAACCAAAGCCATATCTATTGATATGGAGTTCTTAACCATAATAAACTAAGGTTAATATTTTTCACATTTTTCTCATCAAACAAAGATAACAAATTTCAAAGTTGAGATTGATATATATGAAAAAACATGAAGAACAATAAGCAAAAAAAAAAGTGGGGCAACCACGTTAGGTAAAGAAGGTAAGGAGTTCTCTATTTGAAGGGTTTGAAATTTGAATAATATAATATATAAGCAGAAAAAGTGTTACACCTTTTTGCACGTACGACACTT
This sequence comes from Cucumis cinereus, assembly GCA_037974625.1. Lineage (NCBI taxonomy): Eukaryota > Viridiplantae > Streptophyta > Magnoliopsida > Cucurbitales > Cucurbitaceae > Cucumis > Cucumis cinereus. The sequence goes on from JBBPDJ010000003.1 coordinate 15,962,727, forward strand.
CTAATTTAATTTATAGTTTGAATTTTAATTTAGAAACATTATCAAATATTGCAGAATGAATCAAAATATTTACAAATATGATAAAATTTGAGATCGATCATTGATCTGTAGTGTCTGTTATTGACAAAATATGATATTTTACTATATTTTATCAATTTTTTTTTTTTTTACCATTTTATCATTTTGTTTAATTTAATTAATTTTAATTTGAAGTGACTAAACTTTAATTATATCATCTAATAACCCTTTATGTTATGTTGAAAATCAAACCCACGGAATCAAATCTCAAAAAGATAATCAATGATATTTTGGTTGATGGGATTTCATATATATATATATATATATATATATATATATTATTTTGAAATGATTAAATTGATTTTAATATTAATTTATTTAAAATATTATTCCTTTTTCTTCACTAACTTCCAAGTTGAAAGAGAAAATAAAAGGTGAGGTTTGGGTAAAAGAGAGACAGCTTTACCCTACATTTATATTCCCTTTACCATTCTCCATGAGATTCCCCTAAATTATATAAACCTCATCTTTTCTAAATCATTCTCCTTTTTTAAACTTCATTATCAACCCTAATATATATATATATACATATATTACTATGTGTTTAATTCTAATTATTTATTATATTTAGGTATGTTCAATTTTATTGAAAAATTAAAAAATTATATCAATGAATAATTATAACAATTTAAATCTTATAATTTCAATGAACGTGAACATAGTTTAATTAATATCAATTTCTTCCCTTACAAACTTCCTTTTTTGGATTATCACTATCGTGTGAGACGGTTATATGTGATTAAATTTCTTAATTGTTTGATATATTTTGTTTAGAGTGGAGAAGACATATCTAAAGACGAAGTTGTCAACACATAAAAAAAGCTAAAATAAAATAAAATGCGGTGAGCGTGGATCGAACACGCGACCTTCAGATCTTCAGTCTGACGCTCTCCCAACTGAGCTATCCCCGCTTGTTGCTTTGAAGTGAGAAGTTATTTAATTTTATATTCTTTTTGGCTTTTTAAATAATGCCCAGCCACGACTTTTTGCTTCACCTAGCTGTTGTTGAAAAATAATTTTTAGTTTCCTGTTTTTTAAAAGAATAAAAATACAAAAATGTTTTTAAAAATCAAATATTCAAGACTCTCTTATGTTATTTTTATAATTATTATTCATACATTTTATAAGTTAAGAGAGATGAAATAATACCCTTTTATTTATAATTTGAATAATCTAAACAAGGAATAAACGATAAAATAATTAAAATTTGTTAACTTTTTCAAACAAGAGAATTGAATCTTTAACTTTAAAATTGATGATAAAAATATTATGCTAACTTAGTTATGTTTATTTTGACCAGACTTGGTATTTATGGTTAATTTTCAAAATTCATGTTTAAATATTAAAAAAGTTTATTTACTTAAAAAATTAGGAAAAGAAAAAGAAGAAATCCTTACCAAAAGTAGGACTTAAAAGTCAACTCTTAGTCGGAATGGGGATGGAAACATGGCACTGTAGATTTTTTGTAAATGACAAATAATCCATCTTCTTTGACTCTTACTTTCAAATAGGAAAATACAGAGTTTGAAGGTACAAAAATATAGTACATGAATTATATCAATTGATGAGTTATGTTTATTTTTGTAATTTAAATATCTGTATGAGAATATTGTCGAAATATATATATATCAATTGATAAGTGTTATGATTAAACTAGGACTTAGGTAATTTTTAAAACTAAAATCGTTAAATAATAAGGCCATAAATATAAGAGATTTTAACAAATAAAAATAAATTTTGTTATTGGAGTTTTAATTACGAGTATACGAGAATACATAAAATCTAAAACCATGAAACATGTTAAAAATTGTAATAGACTTTGTTATATTTGAATTTTTTTCTAAAATTTTGTTATACACGCTTGATTATTATCTCTAAAATTGTTATCAATTACAACTTCTCATTTACTTTTCCACCATAGTCATTATTCCTTTGTCTTGCAGACCAACTCTTCTCCGAAATTACAAATTTACAGTTAAGGTACAAGTAAGATTTTTCATCTTTGGAACGTATTTCCTTTTGATTAATAATGAAGAAAATAGTCCAATTGATCAATATTCAAATATAGTAAGTAAACATCTAGAAGAAAGTCCATAATTTCCTTAGTAAAAATCTTATTCCAAAAGGAATTAAAGCTTTATCATTTCAAAGAGATGAAAGCTCTCACGAAACTCCAAACCAAAAGAGAAGGAAGACACATATGGGAAGAGGAAGGTGACCATCAACAATGGAAAATTTTAGTGATACCTTCCATAAATGAGTAGCCAAGAGATGACTTTGTAAATAATTGTATTTTCTAAAGGATTGTTCTAACTAATTAATTAATAGTTGAATAAGGAAATATTAAACCATTTTAGAATAGTTTGGAGCACATTTAAAACACTAAAATTAAATAAGGAGTTGTTGCAAAATATTCAACTAGGGTTCAAGAATCTCATCATGACTATGCTAAAACCCTAATTCAAGTAATGATTATGTGCAATGTAACATTACAAACAAATATGAATGAATAGAAAAGGGAGAGGAAAAAATGGGCAAAAGGTTGATGAAAGGAGGAGGAAAATGAACCTTTTAAGAATAAAGTAAACTATAACATAGAGTAAATAATAATATATATAATTAATTTGTGGACCCTACTCAACCTTAAGATGACTATAATATTTTTCTTCCACCAATTATTTCTCTATAACATTGGCATCTTTTTTTTTTTTTATTTTCTAATTCCCACCATTATTGAAAAGGTAGAGGAAATTCATTGGAAAAATATTAATTCAATCATTAAATTTAAATCTTTTATTTTGATATATGTTTTAAAAGATTAATCATGAATTTATAAAATAGTCTTTTAACCTTTACTATAATTAATATTATTACTCAAGTCTTGATATGATATCATCATAAGACCCCATATTTTCCACCATTGAGCTTTTGGAGTAGACTATCTTGAATAAAATAGTGGTGAAACAAGAAAAAAATATTCAACTTAAAACATTAAAACATCTCATATATTGAAAGGTTTTTCTCTAATCTCTCGTTTTTTTTTTTAAAAAAAAAGAAAAGCTTCTTTTAAAGTATTTTTGGATATAGGATATGATTCAGTTGCGTCTATTGATCTCTTGAAGAATGTGTCAAACTTAGTTGAGATATTTAGGTGTGTCTACTGATCCCTAATACTATGTTAATGAAAACACCGTTTCAATATTTTTTAGCATGTCTTTTATATATTCTATGTTTTCATATACAAATAAACATACTTTTTAAAGTATAACATCATACCAAACAATTATTCATGGCTTCGACCAAGGTGTTTTATGAACATCTAATTAGTAATATCATTAATATTATACGAACATCTAAATCGATTTCTTTAGAACAAAGAAGAAAATATAATAGTCAAAATCGTTGGGGGAAATGAGTCGAAATTCGAGCATACAATCCCATAGGAGCCGTGAGCATTATACCACGATCAATGGACTTGAAGAACCATACCCTTTTGGATTTTAAATTATGGAAAAAATGTAACGGATAGAAACTGATTGAGGTTTGAATTTCTTCGTCTACTTCAATGCCTCCAATTATGCATTCTTTTCTCTGCAAAATATATATTAACCAAAATGTTGATTCCTATATATACACAGTATAATTAGTTCTAGGTGCTTTAAACCCTAATTTTTGTTCATGAACCGTTACAAAGACTCTGTTTGGTAAGGACTTCGATCTAGTTTCATAATGATTTGATTTTTTTAAAAAGGTTTCTAGATATAATAGGATTGGTAGGTGCACTAGAATATCTCAATTAAGTTAGTAATTCGAAATTTATATTTCTTTTTATCTTTTAAGATAAAAATTTCAATTTCATTTTTTTTAAACTTATATCCTCTCAATTTCAAGGGTTTTCACCATATATCTTAAAAAAAAAAACACACACACGAAGTTCTAGTTTCATTCGAAAAAAGAAAAACTATTTTTTGAGTTTTTAAAATATCCCTAGTTTTTTAAAAACATTAGTGGAGAACTGACAAAGGAAAAAAAAATCAATTTCCAAAAACGAAATGACTATCAATTGAGGTTTTAGATTTCTATTTTAAAGTTTGTGTTAGGGTTTTAGATTTCACATTTCCAAAATAAACACTTGAATTCTTAGTCAAATTTTTAAAAACAAAATCAAGTTTTTGAAGGTTTGACTTAATTTTAGTGGAAACTGGACAACAAAATAAATAAACTTATAAATGGATAGAAATTTGTTTATAAGCTTATTATGATTTTAAAAAAAATAGATGATTACTAAACAAAAACTTAAATTATTTTACATTATTAACTCATAAATTCTTCCAAATTAAACTTGAAATACATCAAAATCAATGATTTAATTAATAATCGAACAACTTAACCAATAAAAAAAAAACATACCATTGTAGTAAGAGTAATGACTTTCCTTCCAACAGAGAGCTTGATATGTGAATTCGTTAGAACAACACCAACTGTCACAAAAAAGATGATACAATCACACACAATAATTCTTTAGAAATTAAATCATTACAACATTTATTTTTCAAGAAATCAGATGGAAAAGAAAAAAAAAGTTATTTTTTAATTTTTTTAAAAACTTTACTATAGAATTCGAGTGATCATAGGCGCTCCCAAGTATACCTCAACGACTATGTTGACACACCTTAGCACCCTCATCACACCGATTCATTATATTATATTATTATACATCTTACCTTCATTCTCATCGCCTAACTCTTTCACCAAGTTTCCGAAATCCTCAATACCAATTGAGATGAAGCAAGTATAATCAATTTCCCCTACATCCTCCTCATACTGGGACTTCCAATTAGACAACATTGCCAATGAAAGTTTCTCCTCATCATCTATAACAAAGTTGCAAGAAAATCCAAGAAACAAGATTATTATTATTATTATTATTATTATTATTATTGATTCTTGGAGAAAGAAACAAAGAAATGATACATCAAATCAAACTAACCATAAGTATGAAATTCAAGAGCGGCGACGACACGAGGATTGTTGAAATGTTCGGAAAGATTAAGGGTTAGGGAAAAGAAGCCGTGGCATTGCATGTACAACATGAGAGTGTATAAGTTATCGAGGGAAAAAATTGCATAATGATAATGATTGCAAGTAAATTGAGTGAAGAAATTAGGGTCCATTTGAAAGGAAGTTGTGAATGAACGATGGGGTGTTGGAGGTAGTATTAAGGAGAACATTTTTGTTGTGCATTTCATATTCGCTAGTGGTTCAATTCTAAGGATAATGGAAATCCCATCATCAAGAGCTTTCATGGGAATGTTGAACATAAGCATGATTTTTTGTTTGTAAATAATGGGAGAGTTGAATGATCAAGGCAAAGTTTGTGTTAATTATTATTATTTTATTATTGACATGTGGAATGAGGATTTGTAACTAGATATTTTTTTTATTCACAAAAAAAAAAAAAGAAAAAAAGATCAAATTTAGATTAGAAGTTAAATCTATAAATATATATATATATATATTTAAAAAAAAGATACGCATCATGGGTCGGTAGTAATAAAAAACAAGAATTCTCGTATATCTTTATTATTTCTAACAAATTTCTATATACGTTCAAATGTGAGGAATCTCCCTCATATGTATATACATACATATACAGGTCGCCGAACAATTAGTTAATTTGGGTTGTTTAATAAGGAAAGGCTTGATTATGATTGACAACACTTTGATTCTAATGAACTTTAATTAAAGGTTAAAATAACTTTTTACAAATATATCTAACATTCAATTGGGTCCAAGGTCCAATATAATAGTATTTGATTAGTGAATGTATTAGTGGAAAGCTATAATTTTAATAAGATAAAAGGCTAAAAGATTTTGATGGTTATTATGAGAAATAACATGTCATTTATGGTTAAGATCACGATAATAAATTTTTGTCGATGTGTCGATATGTCCTTCGTCATGAAGAAAAGAAATATCATATCTCCATCTTAAACTCCTACCTTTCATATTTTTACTTTGGCATATAGTTTGTTAGTATATATATTTTTTAGTGGAATCTCTAAATTTTAGGGTAGAAAATAATTTTATTTTAAAATTGAAAAGTTATTTTTCCAATAATTAGTTTTCTCTTATAGATTTCATCATCTAATCAATGTATAGTAGATGCTATTCATGATGTTTTTAACGTCGGTATATGCAAATTGAAAACAGTCGTCCTTAGGAGCCAGAAGAATTTACGTGGATTAACGTAAAGAAAATTTTTATAATATGGAAAATTATTAAAATAACACACACAACACCATAGTAATAATGGCACTAATGGTTTTATAGTAACCTTATTTCGTGTCCTCTTATATGAAAACACACAGATCAAACATCTTCAACGACAAAGGCTGTCATGGTTTTACAGTAACCTTTAGGACGTTATAAAGGCTGTCATGGTATCCCCGAGTACTATACTTCCATCGATGAGTGTGTCGCGTTGAATGTACGAGAAAGGAATGTCACAACTCGATTGTGCTGCCATTACACTAGCCTTAACTTCAGTCCCAGCAGGCACAGTAACCTCATGCACAACCTCAGCTAGATGTTTCTCCCCAAGCGTAGTCCTCAGATAACTGAGAACAAAATTTAATCTCTTCTTCGGAAACTTTCGGAACAGCGGTGTCGATCTTCATCTTGATGCCTAACATAGCGTTCACGTTGACACTCCACGTTGAGGTGGTAGTATCTTGATAAGAGAGTTTGATTTGTTTTTGTTATAACAATTTCATTCAACATATACAATAATCACTCTACATTATAAAGTTATCATCCACAACTACACAAGAAATTTCCCAACAGTTTCATTGTTATCCTTTACTTCACTTGCTATTGTTTTAATTATTCTAGGATTAAATTCCTTCCTTTTTTCTATTTATGAGGAAATTCTTTAATATTTATCCCACTTTCATTTGGATTCTTTACTACAAGTCAAGTCAATTTGAGCGTGTAGATTAGTTTATGAATCTTTCATTTTAGAAATTTCTAGTGTGTTTAAGTTTTGAATTTATACCTAGACTTTGGTTCACTTCTTAAAAATTTACTCATATATATATATATATATATATATATATATATATATATAAGTTAGTTTTGGGTTAATATCAAATTAATTTGAGTGTTAGGTGTTAAATTAATGGATTTGAATGTGAATTTGATGTTAGTAGGTCGGACAGGAGATGGAAAAAGTGCAAGTGGGAACACTATTCTTGGGAGGAAGGCATTCAAGTCAAGGCCAAGTTCATCAACCGTTACAAAAGTTTCTGAGTTACAAAATGGTGTGTGGGAAGGTGGCCAAATCGTAAATGTCATCGACACGCCCGGTACGTAGCAAAAACAGATTGGTTTAGGCTCCATTTGATAACTATTTGCTTTGATTTTGAAAATAATTATGCTTATAAACAGTATTACCACAACTTATCTATAAATTTCTTAGTTTTGTCTATAAAATTCTAAAACCTGTTTTTGGGGTTTGCTCAAGAGATGAAAATCATGCTAAAAACATTATTTAGAAATTTTCACTGCTACAAATTGGGCCTTTGTTAATGCATAAGTTTTTCTTGTTTCATCGGTGATTTGTGAAAAAAAACCGTTAAATTAATAAAATTTTGAAATGTTTTCGAATATAGTAAATTAAGTCAACTTATTTACAAATATAGTAAAATTTTACGATAAGTGTCGCGATAGAAAGTAGAGTTTTGCTATATTTGTAAATCTATATTTTTAAGGATTTTTAATTTCCCTAATATTATTACCAAATGATCACCTAGTATTGTAAATAACTTATTTTCTTTCTTATACAATAACGCAGGAATCTTTGATTTATCGATTGGAGTAGACTATGCAGCAAGGGAAATAGTGAGATGCATTCACATGACAAAGGAAGGTATTCATGCAATTGTAATTGTTTTCTCTGTAAGGAATCGATTTTCTCGAGAAGAAGAATCGATCATTCGAACCTTACAAACATTATTCGGACCCAAAATTATGGACTACACCATTCTCCTCTTCACTGGAGGCGATGATCTCGAAGAAGACAATAACACACTCGAATACTACTTGACACATGATTCTCCTCACTCCTTAAAGGACATTGTAGCATCTTGCAAAACCCGTTGCATACTTTTCAATAACAAGACTACGAGTGAATCGAAAAAATCCGAACAAATGGGTAAGTTCATGGGGATGGTGAATGAGGTAAGGAAGCTAAATGGAGGACAATCTTACATGCACGCCTTATCTTCTAATATGACACTTGAAGCAAAGTTAAAAGAGGTTAAGACCAAACTTGAAAAACAATTGGAAGAAGATGAAAAGGAAGCAAGAATTATAGCTGAAAAGAGAGGGGAAGAGAATGTAAAGGAACAAAGTAGCAACTTTGAAAACCAATTGGCAAAAGCAAGAGAAGAAAGGGTAAACGCAGAGAATAGAGCACAAGAGATTCAACAACAATATCATGAGGAAATTAGGAGGCTCAGTCACCAACTACAAAATGCACTTCAATGAAAGGTTATGATTGTGTGTTAATT
>JBBPDJ010000003.1:15971395-16000731 GCA_037974625.1 Cucumis cinereus
TATATATATATATGAATAAAAGTTATGGCATATGGCAGCTACGTATGCTTGTGTGTAATTACTAAGATTGTGGTATTGGCAAAATAATAATGATTCAAATTGTTGCAACCCAAACTTTGGGTATTTATTATATGTGCCATGAATTATATTGTTGAGATTATGGTATGTTAGAAAAGTATAGGACCTCACGATTTTTTATACGGTATAATGGGTCGGTTCTTTTTAAGTTTATAAAAATTATATAGGACATTCTTGCAAATTTGGTGTGCAAAATAAGTTTTAAGAATTAGATTCGTGGCATAGAATTATTATTTTTGTAAAAAAACTAAAAATAAGTCCAATTTATAAAATGTTAAAAAAGTACGGATACATCTAATACATTATTGTATATACTTTATACACTAAAAAATGTCATATCTTCGAAATGAAAAAAAAAATGTGTAACATACTTTAAATATTCTATTTTTAATTTGTCACCTGCTACACAATTTTCCAACTATATATGTGTACCTATAATTCTTTTACCATATGTAAGGAAAATTCTAAAACCTAAAATGTAGTTTTTCTAAAGACTATTTTTTTTTTAAAAAAAAAAAAATCTCACAAGGGTTTTACATGTTTTTTACTCATAAAAGCTGAAAGCGATAATGAAAAAAATAGGCAAAAGCATGCACAACTTTAAGAGATGTCCAAAATGGATACTTTTTTGTTTTGGAATGTTTGTCTTTGAAAATTAAGCTTATATGAGTCGATTTGTTATGCAATCTATCTTTTATAAGCCAAGCTATGAAAAAAAATTGATTTTGGATTCGGCTAAGAATTTACTTGTTACTCTACGAAAGATAAAAATAACATTGTAAAGAAAATAAGAAATTACGTGAAAGTGAGTACAATTTTAAAAAATTCAAAACTATATAAAAAACCAAATAATTATTAAACATGTCTTAATTACTGTTTTATAATCCATCGATTTCACATAACCTCTCATTATTATCAAGTTTTGCTAGATTTAATATGATTTTGTGTTAGATTGTTATAGAGATGGTAGAGATTATTGGTATTTTACAATCTAACGGAGCTAGTTGGACACTTTAAACACTAACATTAATGGTAAAACATTATTAATTAATCTTAGATTATTACAATATTTCTAAATCATGACCTCCACACATGACTTGTAAACTAATACCCAACTTTTTTTCCTTTGCTTTAAAAGAATTATCGAAACATATAAAACACTCTCCTTCAATTAGGGTCGTCCTTTACCAACCTACTAGGTCCTTGGGTGAGTAATGACTTCAATACCTTTTTAGTTGCCATGTGGGATGAGATAATTGTAGTAAGTGGTAAGTGAGCTAACATATCTCTAATTTATATTTGATAGTTGAGATCTCTTTTCAAAGTGCATATGCTTTTTAGGGGAACATTCAACCAAGAAGTGTCATGTCAAGATGCTTTCTCACTTCAATTTTTTTTTTTGTTTTTCATTCTAATTAATCAAATATTACCCATAAAAATCAGTTAAACATCATGACCTAATTCTAATCACCAAATCATCTTTTCCAAGGAAAAAAAAAAGGGTTTCCCACGTTGTTTTTAATATTAGATTCAGACATGCAGCTACATAGCATTACGGATATTTAACTACTACAAACTTTGCTTTTGTTTATGCATGAACAGTTCATTTTATTGAAAGTTTGTGATAAAAAAAAAATCATAAACTATCTTTTACATTTTAAAACTAATTATGAATTAAAAGATACATATATGTAATTTTCCCTTTGCTTCGATTAATCTTTGGTTTTATAATTAGTTGACGGTTTTTATTACCTGAACTAAAAAAGTCATTATAATAAGCAAAACTGTCATCGAAAATGTTATTTTAGATGGGTCAAAACAGTCGATTAATTAGCCTTGTTGACGATTTTTGTTCATAAACTATTGAGATTCACACATATTTTTAAAATAACATAAATCAGTGAAAGAATGTCATTTGGTTTTCCCCTAGCTGTGGTTTTGATTTAATGTTCTTTTTTATAAAACCTTCCCTCGATCTCCCAAACCCATTACCGTCAGATTACCAAAATATTTAATAAGGTGTTGTTGCAGGAAACATTACTGAAATTTATGATACTTACTCTGCTGTTTCCATGGGTTTATCTAGAAAAAATATTTGAAAGTGTTGTTGCTCAAATATGACTACAACAATAACATGCATGGCTGAAATACTATATTGTTTATGTTTAAATTTATGGTTTCTATGAGTTTATTTGGGAATATTTGTAAGTGTTCTTGCTCAAATATGACTGAATTATGGCTAAAATTTATGGTTTCTGGATCTACCACACTGATTGTGAGCTTTGCTAGTTGGAGTGTTGGTTATTTTCCCTTATTTAATTGAAGGCTTCGTGTTTAGTTTGGCTACATTTAGATTCTATATTTTGGTTATGATTGCACATTTATTTTGGAAGTGGTAAGAGTTAGATAATATTGGGTGTTTAATTATATAAAAGCAACATGGGAAAAAAGGCTAGACATAGAATTTGTTTGTCCCCTATAAATATCTAGCTAGGGTAATGTTGACATGCTCATGATTTATCTAAGTATTAAAAAAAACTGTAGTTAAATTGCTTCTCGAGTCTCCTAACGACATTCTCAACAACAGCAGAATATGTGTTGTATTTGACTAATCATGTTGCTAAGTCTCGAGGGTAGACTGCAAAAATTACTTGAAGACTCGGAACTAAATTCAACCTAACTTTGAGGAGGTTTATTGAGGTCCTAGATCGATGATCTTATGATCATGTTAGTGCCTAAGTGACTAAATATGAAGAACACTCGATTACATTATCTTCTTATTACTTTTATTATAGAAATACACCAATTTGGACATAAACATATATAGTTATCAATAATATTAGACATCTATAGTTGCTATTAGTGATAGACATATAAAAAAGAAAGATAATCATTATAAAAATAATATAATAAAAAACGAATTGCGTGTCAAGATCATTTCTAGGTAGGCACGCGAAAAAATTAAGAAAAAAAAAAACATCACGTCTTCAATACTACAATATTGTCACGATATTTTCAAATACGATAACAAGAATTGGTACCAATTAAAATTATCCAAATGTAATACCCTAATTGCCACCTATTAAAATCCCTTTAAAATTGAGGTAAGTGATGTACATAAAATGTCCAATAACATTGTGATCAATTAGGGGTATTAGTGTTATGTGGGTGACAAGACAATCCAAAGCGTGCAAGAATTATCCTCAAATATTAAAGTAGGGATTAAAAGTAGGCAATTAGCCAATTATTTAAACAAAAACCAAACAAAATTAGAAATGATCTAAAATCTAAAATTAAAAAAATAACTAGTTGTCAATCATATTTCATCACACAAATCTTTTTCTCCATTCTACTATGTCCTAACTTCCATAATTTATACCAAAAATTAAAAAAAAAAAAAATTAAAGACCATTTCTTAAAGAGTAAATGGTTTTTATTTTTTATTTTTTCTTTCCATTGCCACCACATAATCCACTAAATGAATATTTATAGGATGATATTACTACAAAAAAGCCATTTCTATATCTTTTTAGGCCACACTTCTCTAAAGATTCAAAATTTTCACTAACCATCAAACCATTTTTTAAGAAAATCGAGTCCATGGTTGTGCAATTTAAACCCCACTTTTTAGAAGAAAAATAAAATAAAATCTTTTTGGGAAAAAAAAAAACAAACTTTTTACTAAATATTTTATTCCCTAATGTCCTAACTTCTAAAACACAAACTTTTTAAGATAAAGCAAAACCAAATGACAAGATATATATATATACACACACTGATATAAACTTTTGTTGTAAGGTTCAAGAGAGAGGCCATCTCAAGAAGTCCTAAAAACTTTGGCCATCTCTCTAATTCTCTCTTCTCTCTTCTCTTTCAATTATTACTTGTCAAATTTAAGTTGAAGGCATCAATTCAACCATGGCATCAAATGGAAATTTGGAATGGAGGGTGAATATGGGTGATGGAACGACAGAGATTTTAAGGCCACAAGCCTCATTTATGGAGAAAATAATGATGGGAATCAAGGATTTTATTTGGGGAGGATTGTTTTTAAAGGCTTGGAAGTTCTTGGAAAAGGCATGGGGAATTGCAAATTCTGAGCCAAAGAAGGCTGTTCATGGCATTAAAGTTGGGTTGGCTCTCACCATTGTCTCAATATTTTACTACATGAGACCACTGTATGAAGGAGTTGGAGGAAATGCCATGTGGGCCATTATGACTGTTGTTGTCACTTTTGAATCAACTGTGGGTTAGTTTTCCAAATCCCCCCCCCCCCCCCCCCTTTTTGCTCTTTATAAGTTCATCAAAATTTATTCAATTTTATATTGAACTCATTAAGTTAAACCTTTGGACTTATGGATGGGATTCATAGAAGCTCATCTTTTTAATTAATATCAATATACTATAAGTATGTGGTTAATATTAAGTATGTGTTTGGTGTACAAAGTTAGTTATTAGTATATGACTGTGAGTTATCATTATTGTATAACTTGAGGTTGTGTTAATAAATAAGTAATAAAAAGAGATTTGTGAAATAGTAATTAGATTGTAGTTAATTACATGTTATAATAGAATTGGACTTACCAACTACACCACTTAAATTGGGTCCATAAATAGGAGATAGAGATAGAGATATTGGGAAATTATATTAATAAAGATTTTGTGAAAACAGTATTTATAAGTTTATTATAAATTAGTATTTATAATAAAAGATTTGCTCTTAATTTGCAGGTGCAACTTTTTACAAATGTGTAAATAGAGTTATAGGAACTTCTCTTGCTGGTTGTTTGGGCATTGGTGTTCATTGGATTGCAGCTGAATCTGGTGATAAATTTGAGCCAATTATACTTGGGATCTCTCTTTTTCTTCTAGGTAATTAATTAAAATTAATTATTACAATTATTACAAAATTTTCAAACTCTCATTCTCATATTGGATCACCTTTATGTAAATTATTTCCATGCATTCATGCAGCTTCAGCAACCACATTCTCCCGGTTCATACCATCAGTGAAGTCAAGATTCGACTACGGCGCCATGATCTTCGTCCTCACCTTCTGTTTAGTTTCAATCTCGGGTTATCGAGTCGATAAGCTATTCGAGCTTGCCCGGACAAGAATCAGCACCATTGCCATTGGAACTTCGCTTTGTATTTTTGTCAGCATGCTTTTCTGCCCCATTTGGGCGGGCAGCCAGCTTCAGAGACTCACTGCCCGTAATTTGGATAAACTTGCCCATTCCTTGGATGGTAATTAATTAAATTCCTCACACATTATTCATATATATATATATTGTTCAATTTCAGGGTGTGTTTGTGAGTACTTTGAAAATGATGAAGATACTGGAGAGATGAAAAATGAAGATGAAAAGAACCCTAATTCCAAAGTTGAAGGCTATAAATGTGTGCTCAATTCCAAGGCATCCGAGGAATCCATGGTAATTAAATAAATACATAAATATTTATTGTTTCTTTTTTAATTTATCTTCTTGATCCACACTAGAAAATTATTATGAACAACTTTGAAATCCCACCAAAATTATCATCTCTCGTCATATTCCAACATGTTAACCAAAAAAAAGGTTGATATTAATATAGCCTAAGCTTGTTTGACAATAACAATCTTGTTTTTATTTTTATTTTTTTAAAAAATAAATTGATTTCTCTTTTCAGAAAATATTTGAATTATGAGTCAAACTCTAAAAATGAAAACAAATTTACTCTATCTTGTTTGATAGCCATTTTGTTTTTTTGTTTTTGAGAATTAACTATATACTATATAGACACAACTTCCATCTATATAGATTTCTATGGCTTGTTGTCTAAAAAAAATTGGATACAATCTAGCCTTAATCGTTTGTGCATACGGAAAAGCCCAAAGGTTAATCCTGACCTTATCGGAGGAGAGTCAACCTTCTCTTCTTTGATTGAACACCTACATTTTATAAGTGTTTTCAAAATCAAAGTCAAATTTTAAAAATAAAAAATAAAAAGTATTTTTCAAAAACTTGTTTTTGCAAGCTTTTGGAAATTGTCTAAGAAATCAAATGCTTATGTTGGAAATTTTAAAAAAAAGTTTATGAATAAGAAATTGCGAAAAAAAAGCATAATTTTCAATAACCAAAAATCAAAAATAAAATTGTTATAAACGGACCTATATTTTTAATTAAGTTTTCAAACCCTAATATTGACTTTTAAAACATGATTAGTAAAAAGTAAATAATAGGTAGAAATAGTGTTTATAGCTTTATTCTTAAAAATTAGGTGTTTCAAGCTTTGAATTACCTATAAACAACACCATACACCTATAATTTAAGATTTTTAAATTTAATGATAGTTTAACAACAACTAGGATTTCAAAATTAAATATTAATTCAAACCAACACACATAAGGGGAGCATTAAGAACATAAATAAAAGATTATATATATGTGTGTGTGTGTGTAGACATCACATTAAGTTTATTATTATGATCTACTTTTAAGTTGAATGCTGGTTTAATAAGTATATTATAATTTCAAGATTAAAATATTATAAGATAACTTATCATTTAATCAAGTGACATAAAACTTTGAATTTAGGGGTGTAAAAATTAATTATGCTAATTTTATAACTTGTAGGCTAACTTTGCAAGATGGGAACCAGCACATGGGCGTTTTGGGTTCCGACACCCGTGGAAAAAATATCTTGAAGTTGGAGGAGTAATGCGCAAATCTGCATATTGCATTGAGGCCCTTCATGGCTGCCTAAACTCAGAAATTCAGGTGAATTTTCTAATTATCTCGTTTTAATATTTAATTAGGTTATACTCATCTTTATGCATCTTTTTCAATCACATAGAACTAAAAAAGAAAGGTTTGTCACGTGACAATTTGTAATTAAATACTTAAATGAATTGTATAAAAATAGGTGTACATCAAAATGGACCCAAGTAATTTAATATAACAATTGTCGCTAACCATTCTAGAGGAATCGTCCCACAATACCACTACTAAACTTTTGAATTTGTTTAGTGCACCTACCTTTGAATTTATCACACTTTAATTCTTGTATTTTATTATTTATAATGATTTAATCTATATGTTTACTAATTTGTAATTTTATAAAATACATGTAGATTGATAAGCTGATTGGACATCAAATTTATTTCTAAACTTAGAAAAAAATTATGTCTTAATGAGATTTATCGTAGGAGAACTAAACTTGTTACAAATTTAAAAGTAAATAAATTAAATTATTATATGTTAAAAATTTTATAATTAGTACCGATACTAGATCGTTACAAACTGACGACTTTAATTTCATGGATCAAAATGTGTTTTAAACCAATTCTGTACATCTTGTTCCTTCATTTTATTTCAAAATGGAATATTTGATCAATTTTTTTATGCTGTTCATGTAGGCACCGAAGTGTTTAAAATTGCATTTGGCTGAACCATGCAAGGCACTGAGCAGCTCTTCTTCAAAAGTCTTGAAAGAACTATCAATTGTAATCAAGAAAATGAAAAAATCAACAAAGATAGACTTTTTAGTGTCAAATATGAACATTGCTGTTCAAGAACTTCAAAATGCCATAAAATCACTTCCAACTTCTCAAATGGAAGTCTCGTTATCAGAACAAGAGGACGAAGCCAACAATGAGGATCATAAAGCAACAACAATTCCACCTCTAATGGAGCTTCTTCCACTGGCCACATTGGTATCTCTTTTGATAGAAACTACGTCGAGAATCGAACACGTCGTGAATGCAGTCGAGACGTTAGCAAATGTCGCTAATTACGATTCGGAGGACGAGAAGAAGAAGCCATCATCTTTAGATAACCATGATCATAATGTAGCCATGAGGGTCTTTCCAGAGGCCTGAGTTCATTAACATCATCAAATATATAGTTTGTTATATCATAACTGAAATCTCCCTTTAGTTCTGCATCTAAACCCTAATCCTACATGGCTTGTATGGCTATAATTTATTTAGAATTCTGGAGTTTTAAGTTTTCCCCTTTTTATTGGGAATTAAAATGATGACTACACTGTATATATAATATAATGTCTCATACATTATACTCCCTAATATATATGCCATTGTACTATTTGAGGGTCCTCAATGGAACTAATAACAAATATTTTACCATCTGATGTTTGGGCCCATAGTTTCAAATACAATTAACTATAATATTACTATTTCAAATATCACTATTTAAAATATCTGGTTTATTATTTCTTATCCTCGTCCTCTCTTTTCACCTTTGTCACAATGTTTATCATATTCTATCCAAATTAAAATATTTTATATCCTAAACATGGACTATTACTGTTGGAATCTCGTATTGTAGGAAATTTTAATTGAACGCTAGAAGACCTACCTAAAAACAAGTATATCTTGGAACAGACCAAGTATTATTATTATTATTATTATTATTATTATTATTATTATTATTATTATTATTATTATCAAAACCAACATAACTTCTTTACAGGAGAGCCATAAAATTATTTATTCCTTTAGTCTCTCTAATGGATACATACATGTGGATGTAGAGGAAAAAGGACAAAAAGAAATGGGGCCGTCAAACCATGAGTGGTCACTTTTCAAAAGAATAGTAGAAATGGACACCAATAATGTCTCTCCTTTATGCAATATAACAAATCATATGTAGAACAATCCAAATCCCACATAAATTCAAACAACGAAACTCCTAAGAAACTTCTTAAGAAACTCCAAACCCCTCCCATCACCCCCCTTATAATCATCACTTTCCCTCGAGAAACTTCCTCGAACCTACGTAATTCTAATATAAAATGTAAGGAGTGGATTTGAAGCTAGGTTTCGATAGGCCTGGATAACAAATTTATCGCTAGGCTAATTACTGGTATTGCTATTACTTCAGTTTTTTTTCTATATATTAGATAAAGAGCATAAAGTTGAGGGAGGCTCGAGCTCCTCTAAACCTTTACAATTTTACTACTACGCTAATTATATGTAGAAGTTTGCCAATGATAAACTATATATCCATTGATTGGTGTGTATAAACCATAAACTCTATCTCTTATAATTATTAGTCAAAAAAATCTATTTTCTCTCTCACACTCATTTAAAACTTAACTATGGTTAGACTCAGACATTTAGTATAAGGAAATATTTTGTTCCCCTATATCCTCCTTTTATATGTATTTAGAGATTGTGGGTATCTTAGACAGGTAAGATTTGGATGACTTTGAGGGATGAGTTGACATCAAGAATTTCGCTTTCAACCAAACCAATCAATAAAGCTTTATTATATAATTCCCTGATCTCCATCTTAATTTCTCATCTTCAGAAATGGATCAAAATCCTAATACCTCAAGTAGAGTGGATGAAGGGTATGAAGACTTGTTGCCGGTGATGGCGCAGAAGCTCGATGTCGAGGTGTTTGTGGGTGAGCTTTGCAGCGGTTTTCGGCTGCTTGCTGATGCAACGAAAGGGCTGATAACTGCAGAGAGTTTACGGCAAAACTCAGCGCTGTTGGGAATGGAAGGGATGAACGAGAATGAAGCGGAGTCGATGGTGAGGGAAGGAGATCTTGATGGGGATGGAGCTCTTAATGAAATGGAATTTTGTATTTTAATGGTGAGACTAAGTCCAGGAATGATGGAGGATGCTGAGGCTTGGCTTCAAAAGGCAATTGATGAAGAGCTAAGTAAATCTTCTTGTTAGTAATATATATATTTGTGTTTGTTAATTTATATTTGAACTGTAATAAACTCAAATAACACCTAGCTTGTAGTTTAATTTGTATTATTATATACTAAGAATAATATTTACCTTCAATCTTAGACTTAAATGCATCTACTCAACTGTCTAATTATGATTTGCCACGTGGCAAACTTTATCTGACCTTCAAATTTATTTCGTTATTAATTATTGAGAGATACTTAGGTAGTTGTCTCCATTTTCTGCAGCCTACACGTGGCAAAATTCTATTAATTTAAAAAAATGTCAAATAAAAAAAATGACTTTATTACTGTAAAAATTTTTATTAATTTTAAAAATAAATATAACTTAAACCAATAAAATTTTACTCCGTGTTTGAGCTGTAAAAATGAAAATAGCATTTAAGTTTTTTTCTTAATTATTTTTATTTTGTAATTAGAGTGGATCGGATATACACCAAAAACTTAGTGTTGTGCTCATAGACAATGGTTAATTTGATAATATCCATTTGAGATTGAGATTTTGGTGAATATATTGCAAGTGTATTGAAACGGGTAGTGTTTGTTTTGTAATTATTTTGTTTTTTTTTTTTTTTTGAAAATTAAACCTAAAAATGCTGATTTAAAAAACCAAACTAAAATTTGCAAACTAAGAAAAAATAGCTTTTAAAGAGTTGTTTTTGTTTTTGGAATTTGCCTAAGAATTCAACCATTGTATTTAAGAAAGATGCAAATCATTGTAAGACATAGAAAGAAAGTAGACTTGATTTTTATAAAAACAAAAATGATATATGATTACTAAACGTTGTCCGAATTAAACACTATTTTCATTCGAGATTTTTGTTTTTTATTTCTAATCTACTATTGTGACAAACAATTTCGAAATTCATCCTTAGGTTTTGAAAAATAAATAATGTAGACTCAAAATAAAATTCATTGACCTCTTACAGTTAAGTCCATTAAAAAGAAAATCATTGTCAAATTTGTCTCTCCTTCCTTTTTGCTAGAAAGTGGGCACACTTTGGAAGTCTTTGTTTGGCACTATGGTGCAATTCTTTTTTTAATATGTAAATCTGTTTATGCATATTTTGACTAATTTTATTGGACAACTCGTCTGATTCTACAATATTTAGATATTAAGAAAACTCGTAAAAAATTAATTCTTACATAGATAGTGACCATCGAGTTTAAGTTTTTTATATTCGAATTTTTTAATTATGATGTCTATTGTCTACTCCATTAATTGCTTTTAGTTGGAAGACTTTTTTTAAATCCTCAGTTTGCATATTATTGTTTCTACAACCTTCACTTAAACTCCCTTTGTATTAAAAAAAAACTATTTTTATAAGTTTTTATGGAAAAATATCTTTTTATCATTAAGTTTTAGGTCTAATTTCATTTGGTACTTAAATTTTAAAATATTGCACTTTTAGTCTTTAAATTTTGAGTTTAATTTTAATTTAGTTCTTAGGTTTAAAAATGTAAATATTTTGAAATCTATAGACGAAATAAAAAATTAACTGCCAAATTTCTTTCTGATTTTAAAAATGCATGAGATTTTGAAATCATTCCTAAAAATAGATAAAACAAAACAAAGATGGTTAAGAAAACAATTTAACTATAATAATAATAATAATAATAATAATAATAATAATAATAATAATAATAATAATAATGTTTATCTAACTGGGCCTACAATTCTGCACATGACTTCTGGGCTTGTATTGATAAGTCAAGGCCCATTTCTAGAATAATAATGTGGCAACTACATATTAAACACATTTAATTAGTCATTTTGAAGAAAAAAATGTCACACTTTTTTCTTAAGAAAATGGCTAAATCCTAGTTTTTACAAAGTCAAAATAAATAAATAAATGGACCAAATTATGACTCATTCAAAATCAATAAACTACTCCCTAAAACAAAGGAAGATCTTAAATCAAATCAAATGAATATATGCTATCTAGCTAAGTTATAAAAAGTAAAACCTATAAAATCAAGAGCCAATATCTCGTAGTTCAAAATTAAAAATCCTACAAAATAATCTAAAATTACATAATAGGGAAAAAAAATCAGATTAAAGAAAAAAGAGATTAAGAACAAAAGTAAACATGCAAACTTTTTGTTTGAGGTAATTTTAGATCAAGCCGAAAAGTAGCTAGAAGGTAGTAAGATTTGAGCCGAAAAGTGGCAACATAGGATCAAAATGAGTTTAGAAAAGGGAGTTAACTTGTTAGATGGTCGAGACCAAAACTCACAAAAAAATATCTAGTAGAGAATGGCCAAGGAATCACCTTATTTAGTGTAAAGTAACGAGAATATCGAAAAAAAATCTACAATTTTTAAGTTGAGTTATTTTTACGAAACTAAAGTTACTTTGATATTTTATAAAAAATGCCCTTTGATTTATCTATTTTTGTTGTTCTCCCTATGTTTTAGAAAAATAAATTAAGAATTTTCATTGCAAAAAATTGAAGTTTGTAGTTGGGATAGATTGGAGAATGAGATTGGGGTTGCTATGGGAGAAAATACACAATAATAATGGTAACTAACCTAAGCAATTTCCTACTTCTGTATGCTGTCTCTTGAATTAAATAAACAATGTGCCCAAAGCATTTATATATATATATATATATATATAATTGTAGAGGAAAATGAAATTAAGTTAAAAAATTAAAACATGGTCACATGACCTAATTGTAGAGGGCATTTAAGTGCTAATTAATAAAATGTAGGGAGTGATATGAAATTTTCCACAAAATTTGAAGATCATTAAAGGCAATAATTGAACCCTAAAAATTAGCCAACTAAAATTTGGGTCAATTCAGAAGTTGGATGCATGAATGACCCTCTAACACTAATATGAGAAATGGTCAAGTTTTGCAGTTGAGACATCTCATTAAATTATATATTTAATTCTTATGGAATAATGTTTGAGGCCTGTTATAATAATAAGACCTCTTAACAACTATTGCAACTATTAACCTATGGTCCGTATCATTGTATCGTTAAGATGTGTTTGGTTTACTAACTTGAATTTGGATGATTTGGTAAAAAATTATTAACTTGATATTCGTTGTGAATATAACTCACCCCAACTCAATCTATTTTTCTATCTCTCTAATGTTTTCAATGGCTCTATTTATCGGCTACTGTCAGCGACCAACTCCGAGAAATACCACGTCATTTAATGATCCTATCTCTGATGACAACTCCGACAACAACCACCTGGCTCCAACGACGACAACCTTCCCACAACTACATTCCATGACCAACTTCGACGATTAGCTTTCAGATACTAACTTCATCGATCATCTCTAACAACTAACTCTAATGTCCAATTTGACCAATCATATACTATAAATTTGTATAAAAAAAACACTTTTGAGAAAATAAATGTTTTAAATCAACCAACATATGCTAACATAAACGTAACTCAACTGGTATGGTATTTGTATTATCATCTTAAGGTCAAAGATTCGATTATTTCACCCTGCATTTTAATTACAATACAAATCAACTATCGGATGTTGGCCCACTTTTGTCCATATTTTTGTCTAACATCCACATTTCAAACACAATTCGAAGTTTAAAAAGGTTCCATGGTCCTAATTAAGTTGAAAGTAAAGTGAATAAATTTAAACTTTCATTATATACCTTTTATCTCGAACCCTATTTTATTAATTTATCTACGTCCTACCATACAATTATGGCATTAATTTATTATGTCTTGGTGTCACATTATTCTCCTACTCTATAATAATGTTGTGTTTGTCATAATTGTCATAAATTTTGTTTCTTGGTACTAACCTCCACCTTTTTGCATATATCGACAAGCTCCAACAACATTTTATTGGTTGCTTTTGCTTTGTACTTGTACTTATTTTTTCAAAATCTAAAATGTAGAATATTAGGTTTCCTTTGTCAACATCGGCCGATGCATAAATTTAAAAATGTAAAAAGTGAGACTGAAGCATGGGTCCAAATGGAGTTGGAAGACTAATTTACCACCAAACGAACTAATGATATTGATATAAAACCAGTTAGATATATTAAGAAGTACAAAATTGAGGAGAGCTCGAACTTCATGGCCTACACTAAGTCGGTACTTGTCAAATGAAAAATGAAGTATTCGTACAAAAAAGAGGGAGAGGGATGGAAAATACCTTGACGGAAGGGTTTGGAATTTTCATGTCAAAATTTTCCTTTCATTTCTAGTCGACGATTGAACGTGATATCAAAACATGTAGGACCTCCCACAAATTTTTAATCTCATAATAAGGAAGTTCAAAGTGCTAATATAATCATATTTATCGATAATCCATCCAAACTTAAGTTTTTAAGTCAATCGGTGATTTAACCTTCTAGCAATACGATCCTAAACTTTATATATAAACTAAAAAACAATGACGTTTGTTATATTCATAATGTTTTTGGGTACTTATTTTTGCATTCTAATAATTTATTATAATATGATTCATATTGGATGGGAAACCTTCAACCATATAGCAAGGCTAAAGATTAGGTATTTAAATTTGAACCTATATGTTTGTTTCTTTGTTTTTTTTTTCTTTTAAATAATAATAAAAACTAAGATCTTAAATAGAAAGGGGTTTTTAGTAATTTCCTAGAGCATATGAACATCACCATAAATTGAATTTAATTGTTAGTGTATATCTTAAAAAAGTTGTTAGACCTACTCCATTTAGCAACCATAATATATACAAATAGTTAAGGGCCATAAATTTTAATAAGAACAATTTTTTTGTGTGTTTTAACTCTTTAACTATTATATATTTTTATTAATTTATTTGGTTGTTAGTTTGCGAAAAATCATTGTAAATAAAAAAAACTAAAAGTATTTACAAATATAACAAATTTCAGCGTTTATCAAAGATAGACATCGATAGACTTATACAAATTTTAACAAAAAAAAATTGTTATATTTGTAAATATTTTTGTTCATTTGCTATATTTGAAAATGTTTCCTAATTTGCTAGGTTACACGTATCTTCGACTAAGAGGTTTTATATTCAAATTCTTTCCACCTCACATGTTTTTGTACTCAAACAAAGAAAAAGAAGAAGGTTGTTTCGATTCTACTCTTTAAACCGTTGTTTCATCTCAATTTTTGGTCGTGTTATTTGAATTGTAGTTAAAAAAAAAAAAAGACCTAGCTAGCATGTTTGATACTAATTTTTCTAAAAGAAAAAAAATTTAAATATAGATAAATTATAGTTTGGAAATAAAATTTTAAAGAGAAGTAAAGAGATAAATGTGAGTAGGAAGTTTCTTAGAGATGGGGAAAAGATTTATGGAGAAGAACTAATTAATAAGCAAAGGTATAGGTCAGATATAAAGAGAAAAAAAAAAGTTATATATTCAAGAAAATATATGACTTAGGGCTATTTCTCTTTAACAAAAATATTAAATTACTATTTTATCCTTGTAATTTAATTTAGGTCAAATTTGTTATGGGAGGAGATTTAAAGCAATATGGAACCAAAAATCCAAACTTTTTTGTAATTATGATGCATCTACACAACACATTATGTTTAGCTAAGGTAGACTAATAAAGATCGAGGGTACTACTCTTTAGAAGAACGACTCTTGTTCTTGAAGAGGATGAAGTTTCCTTCGACTATCGTGTGAGACATTGTTGTTAAACTTTGATTCTTTCTTCTATGGTTTGGTAATGGTTGAAATTCATTCTCTCCATAAAACTCTAGTTGAGTTTCCGATCAAAGAACGACTTGAGAACATAATAAAAAAAGAAAAAACTAAGTACGAACTGCTGCTAAAATTCTGTTTTGCCAAACTTAAGATACAATGTGATTGCAACGTTGCTACATTATGACGTTTTGTCTCTCCGTTTTTTCTGCAAAATTAGAGAAACACATAAATTAACTTAAAATAACTTTATCCACTTTAAAGTACCCTTGACTCACACCAACTAATTCATAAACATATAATAACCTATTTTAACCAACTTAATACTTCTTTGAACTTTAATGACACACTTTGTACATTACCCAATTTACTTATTAATTCACATTAAATAAAAGGTAAAATGTATGCTAACATATCACTTAATATGTCATAAGTACAAAATTGAAATATAATAATATTACACAAATTAATTAATATAAACTATAAATATTAATTTAATCTCCCGAGGTTCATGTTCATATCATAATTATTGTGGAACATTCAATATTGAAAATTTGTTTAAATAATAAAACGATAAAAATGTTTACAAATAGAACAAAATTTTATTTATAACTATAATAGATCCACATAGATATCTAGCGAGGATCACAATTTTTTAATATAATTCTTACGCATGCATTCATCGAACTCAATAATAAATGCATGAATTGATCCCGAAAACCGTTTCATGGGAGCTACAACTCACTTAAAGCTGCTTATGTTTTCAAAACTCTCATAGATTACATAACAACAACAATTTCCATTGAAGCTCTAAAGATGAAGAATATATATATATATATATATTTTGTATAAACACTTCAAGTTTTATAAAATCATCCATATGGGTTTAGTTCTCATTCAATCACGTTATACTCAAAATATTTTAAATTTTAACTTTTTTTCAAAGATGCTCATAAAAATATTGATTTTGTTTGAAAAGTAATATTTTCAGAACTATCCCATACATACATACTTCAAAAAATTTCTAAAATAATTGAACAACAGATTAACAATAAATATTATTTTAAGATTTATGAAAAAAATCCAAAATTAAATTTAGACATTAAAAATTATATAGACTAAAACAGAAATAACTCTACCGTTACTATGGACTAAATTGACATTTTAGCTAAAACGGTTATAATGAAGATTCATTTTAAAAGTAAAAAAAATCGACCATGCAAACGTGCAAAATAGTTTTTTAGATATAACAAATGACCGTTTGAAAAAACAATACATACCGATTACAACTGAATTAAAGCCGGTTACAAGTATAAAAGTATAATCATAATATAAAATTAAAACAAAAAACAAAGATAATCACCGATTAATCTATAGGTTTTTTAGTAATAAATAATAATAAATTGATGAAAATAACAGGATTACAATATTACACAAAAAAAATAAAGAAAATGTTTGGACTTGGGCTGTCCTTTTGATGGCATCAAATCCAGTTTCGATTTTCTGAGTGTTTAAAGTACAACCGTGCTCACCGTAAGCCCATTCCCACGTCATCCCACGTGGCAAATTATGGGCCTTTCCGTAATTTCAACGCATCACATTCAGCACGTGCAAATTAGACGACCAGGAATCAAGCGAAGGTGCACGAAATCCAAATAAACCTGACGACAGCGTAACAAAACCAAACTCATTACATAGAAACCAAATTAAGAAAAAGAGAGAAAAAACATATAAAAGGTAAGAAAACTGGCAAAAGACAAAAAACGAAAAGAACCTGTCCATAGAGAGAAGGGATAAAAGCGGAAGTAGAGAAATGATAGTGTGTATCACACCATACTGAAACTGCAATACACATGAGTAGACTAAATTGTAATCCAACGGCAACAATTGGTTAGATCAGGATCGAGAAGAAAAAAGGATTTTATTAATGGCGGATTCTTATGGCGATTGTACATAATTCCTCCTCTTTCACATTCATTTCTGAATTTCTCTCTCTCAGTGGGGGTTTTTTTGTTTTTTGTTTTTTTTTTCAATTTTTGCATCTTTCCATTTTCTCTATATTTTTCTCTGACTCAAATTTCTTATTCTCTTTCATTCTCTGTTTTTAACGTTTTGTTAGAGTTTGATTTTGGTTGAGATCTGATCAGATCGGGGCGGAGGATTAGAGGCCGTCGGATGTGCGGACTTTGACTCCGCCGTGATCCGATTCCACGCCGGCAGCAGCTAGTGAGTCAGACTGGGTGGTGGGGAATTTCACGGATGGGGCAGTGTTATGGTAAGACTATTCCGACTATTGACAATGATGTCACTCCAACTACCATTACTACCACCGTTTCTCCGCCTTCTACTACTTGCTACGGTGCCGATCCGTCGCATTTACCTTCTGGGAGTGGAGGTGGGAATGGGGTTGTTAATGTGAAGACTACTACGGCTACGACGCCGGCGAGGACTTCCTACCCTAGTCCTTGGCCAAGTCCGTATCCTCATGGAGTTGGTGCTAGTCCTTTGCCTGTTGGTGTTTCGCCGTCGCCAGCTAGGGCTTCGACGCCGGGGAGGTTTTTTAAGCGGAGGTTTGCTCCGCCGTCGCCGGCTAAGCATATTAAAGCTTCGTTGGCGAAGCGGTTTGGGTATACGAAGCCTAAGGAAGGACCGATCCCGGAGGAGAGGGACGCGGAACCGGAGCAGTTGCTGGATAAAAGCTTTGGGTATGGGAAGAATTTTGGGGCGAAGTATGAGTTGGGGAAGGAGGTTGGGAGAGGACATTTTGGTCATACTTGTTCTGCTAAGGGGAAGAAAGGTGAGCTCAGAGATCAACCGTTGGCTGTTAAGATCATCTCTAAAGCCAAGGTACTCTACAATGATATGATATGTTTCTTTAAATTCTTGATTTCAATAACCTTGGTTTTCTTTTTTCTTTTTTACTTTGATTGGCCTGCTGTTTTCTGCATTATAGGATTGATTTTGAAGTAATTTTAAGCAACTTCTGTACCACTCGTGTTTCTGTTTTGGAATTGGGTATGGTTTCTGTCATTTATATATTCGTATATGGTGTTTAGTTTGGTGTGTTGGGTCCAAATGTACTTTTGATTTGGCATTCAGAAGCTTTGGTTATCCTCTCTCTTTCTGTTTGTGGTTGGTGGCATGAAGTTTGTTATATTTTTTAGCATTGTTGGTGAATTTTACGAAATTTTGGCACTCAAAAGTTGGGAGCTTATCCTATCCAAAAAAAGTTGGGAGCTTAGATAATGTTCTAACCAAAACTGATGGAGGTTGGAACCACAATGGGTTGGCATAGTGGTTAGGAGGGGCTATGCAAATAATAAAGGGTTTAGAGGAAATGAGTTCAAGCTATGGTGACTTGACCACTAGCCATGTATCTAGTATAAGTTACCTTGGCAGTCAAATATAATAGAGTTTGCAGTTGGATTGTGGGAATAGTTAGGTGTTCTGAAGCCAGCTTGGAAACTCACATATGTAAAAAAATTTAAAATTTATGGAGTTTGGATATGTCATATGTGACCTGCATAACAAAATTGTACTAAGATTTCACTATTCTAGGCCATCATGATCATTGTCTTCTGTGTTCCTTGATGGAATAGGGTACGCCCGGCATCGTAGTTGGCTTTTGGTTTGTGATTGAAGTTTCCAATTGAAGAAATTTCATTGTGGCTCTCTTTACCTAGTGAGAAAAAAAGGCTTCCTCTTGGCTGAATTGGACAAATTTGAAACAAGATATCTTCAGAGACTTTGCATGCAGGTCAGAACTTGGAAGAAGATATTGATTGTCATTGAAGTTGAAACTGATAGAATGCGTTTTTGGTCTTTGAAGCCAATCGAAGACTATGACTTTGCTAAATTGGCTTCTTGTGCAAATTGTGTCACATAATAAAATATTGAGGCTAGTTCCATTAAGCAAAAGAAAATGCAGTTTCCTAAATGATTGGAAGTGACTCTTATTCGTTAGGTTGCTGGGTGGGTTTTCTCTACCTGGCCCCTCGGTTGTTCTTTGTGACCCTCATCTTGGCTTTTTTCCTAATATACTATTTCTTATCAAGAAAAGAAAAAGGAAGTCATGTTATTTTACTTTTGTGCTTCCTGAGTCTCCATAAAAATATTTTCTAAGGGACATAATGGCAACTGCTGTAAGTTGTTGAGTGAAGCTGCTTGGCATGTTCAGTGCTTCGAAGAGATTGCTTCCCCTAGGTCAATCCTTTCGACTGCCTTTCATTCTTGATGTACACCTAGTCCTTGGAATTAGCAATTGTACTTCATGGTAGGCATGTACTGTTTAATTGTAGGAAACAAGTTTCTGACTATGCCTCGAGTACACTGATTGTAAGCTCCTTCGTGTCTTTGGATCTCTCTAGTAATCTCCTTCATAGGCCAATAGTCTTGCATATACATCCACTGAAAATTCGAAACATCTACTGCCGATGTTTGTACAGCTTTCAACATGGTGTCACTACCAAATGCCATTCTTGTTGGGATTATATTTTTTGCATTCATGCACAAATTTTCATTCAGCTTAAAGGTTGAGTTATATATTCAACTTAGATACAATATCATTAGTTTCTATTAAATCCTTCTAAAGATTTAAATTATCATGCTTTTTCATTTGGTAAGTAACAGTTAAGTTTGCTTGGGCTGAAGTTTCCACATGCATAATTGGTACTTGGAACAAGTTCTTCCTGGAGGGTTCATTGGACTACCATATGTTATTGCCTCTTTTGAATCTTCCTTAATTGTTGTAGTCCATCCTCAAATATTTATCTTTTCTAGCTGGTTAAACTGTTAGCTGGTTCATTCTTTTCTCTCCATCTAAAACTGAACCTATAGCTCGCTGCATATAACATTTCTTTTCTCTGGTTTGTCGATTGTATAGTGTTTCTTAAAAAAAGATATTTGCAGATGACAACAGCAATTTCCATTGAAGATGTTCGGAGAGAGGTGAAAATATTGAAGTCTCTATCTGGGCATAAGCACCTTGTAAAATTTCACGATGCATGTGAGGATGCCAATAACGTTTACATAGTCATGGAGTATGTCTTTCTTCTTTTTCTTATTATTCTGTATTTGAAAAAATTATCTTAATTCTTGTTTTCCTGTTATTTCATTAATCTGATACAGTGGCAAATTCACCATGCTGTACTACATGAATAACGTCACCATTGCTGTTTTTAGTCATTGGATCTATCATCTATTCAATTACACCATACTGCATTTTTCACTTTGCCATAGGTCTTGATGGATTCAACTTGAAATTTGTGAATTTATGATATATTCCTTCAACGTTTAATAAATGAGGAATCATGTAGCCTTTTTTTTTTTTTTTTTTTTTGTTATTAATCTACAGTTCAGTCTGAATTGAATGTTTAGATAGTCCTTTATTCTCAATGAGCTACAAAATGATATAAATAAGGGTCAGGTTGAGGGTTTTAAAGTGGAAAAGTAGTCTTGTCACCTATCTCACAACCCTTTTTCTTCAAGTCAGCAAAACTCCTTTGTCAGTTCTAATGGGTTTTGGTCCTTTGAAGCTTTCACAAGTCTTACCAAATTAGCGACCCTTGGATGGCAGGGGATAATTCAAAGTGCCATTCTTTCTGAAATTCTCTGGTGGAAAATGTGTATTTGGGTTCTTGGAGGTCTTAAGTGGCTTTCACATCTTTTATTTATGGTGCCGGTTTTGGTTACTAAGGTTATTGAGAAGATGTTGCAGGATTTTTTGTGGGAAGAGGTTGATGAGGGGGAGGCTCTCATCTTGTTTGCTGGGACGTTGTCTCCAAACCTTGGGGCATTTTCTGGTTAAGTTATTGGGAATAATTTAACACTTCGTATTGAGGCTATATTGGCACAATGGTTGTGGCGTTTTCTCTCAACACCTAATGCTTAGGATTATTGTGAGAAGATATGACCCCTCACACCCTTTTGTGAGTACAATGCATGGTTTTAAGGGCTTGAGTAAAAACAAAACCTTTGATTAGCTAAATCTTCAGCCATCTCTCTTTTGGTTTATGAAATATCTTGTTGGAGATCAGTCTGAGGTTTTCTTGAGAGGATCGGTGGGCTGGGTAGGCCCCTCTTTGTTCTTTCTTAGCTCATCTATATCACCTATCTGACAAGGAGCTTCATTCCAGGGTTTGTTTTGTTCTTTACCATCTTCCTGTTTTCCATGGGGTTTCACAGACTTTTGTCGGATGGAGAGACCAACGAAAATATTAGGTTACCCTGCTTTTTGTTCTTCCTAATCTTCAGGTGTGCCTAGGAGAAGAGATGTCAGAGTTTGGATTCCTAACCTTTCTAGGGGTTTTCTTTCTTTCATATTTTCTTTGACCCACCCGGATCTCAGTTATGATAATATTTTTGTCTTCTCCTTTCTCTTGAAGAGTAAAATCCCATGTAGGTCAACTTCTTTGTTACAGGTTTTGCATGGAAGAATCAATTCCTTGGACCATGTTCAGAGATAGTGTTCCATTGTGTTGGGCCCTCAATGGTGTGAATTCTCTGCAGGAGGCCTGACGAGAATATTGATCATTTGTTGTGGAGATGCCCGTTTCCTTTGGAGAAACTGCTTGAGTACGTTCTTCTTATATTTGGCTCATGATAGGGACTCCGGTGCCAAGATCGAGGAGGTGCTCTTGAATACTCGGTTTTGGGATAAAAGGAAGAGTTCTGTTGTGGCCTAGTTTATTTGCCTTGTGTGGTGGGAGATATGGGTTGACCCACTGAGAGAAGTAGCAAAATTTTAAGGGAGGTTGAGAGATTTTGGGATGAGGTTTAGGAGTTTGTGAGTAGGTATAACATGCTATTAGTGTCTATTAAACAACCTTTTGTTACTATGAGCTTGGTTTGATAGTATTGGATTGGAGTCAGTTTCTTTAGTTTGCATTTGAACTCTTTTTCTGTGAGTTTGGTTGTTTTTTTTTTTTCCTTTTTTGTTCTTGTACATTCTAACATTCCTTTTGATGTAATCTCTGTTTCTTACCAAAATGGAATAAAAATAAACCATTCTAGGTTTCTTATGTAGTTCAGTTTCTGGAGATAATTTGAATTCAATTTAAAGTTCCTTTTATATTTTTCCTTTTAGGTTATGTGAAGGTGGAGAACTTCTGGACAGAATCTTGTCAAGGTATTCTATCTGTGAAATGATGTTGTGTTATCTTTGACTGATTTGATTTATACTGAAGTATTTCCCTCATTGTAGAGGAGGAAGATACACAGAGGAAGATGCCAAAAATATAGTTGTTCAGATTTTAAGTGTAGTTGCATTTTGTCATCTTCAAGGCGTTGTGCACCGTGACTTAAAGCCTGAGGTCGTGATTTGCATTTTTATTTTCTGTTATAAATTATGATTTTGGTGGAGTATAAGCTTACCTTTTCTTTTCTTGCAACTAAATTTTAGAAAGCTTCCGGAATAATGAACTTTCCTCACTTTTTGGTTCCGTACTGTGAGGATGAGTTGTTTTTTTCCCTTGCAAAATCTAGGATCATAGCTTCGAACTCATTATACGACATTATTTCAAAGGAAGTAATGGTGTATGTGTATTTGCGATATTTGTATCATACTTCATTTCATGCATTTAGGGAGAGCTTCTTGATGATTACCCCACCAAAACAAAACAAAACAAAAGAGAAGGGTTGTTTCTTGTGGTCGTTTTGTACCTCCCCTTTGTTACTTATACTGTTTCCACTTTTCTCTATGCTCTACAGAATTTCCTATTTACGTCTAGAAGTGAAGATGCTGATATGAAGCTCATCGACTTTGGTCTTTCAGACTTTGTCAGACCAGGTAAAAATAGATCTACAATTGTTTATTGTTATTTTAAGTGATTGAAACTCAGCTTTCATGGAGAAAAAAGAATGAAAGAAAAAATATAAAATGCAAGGGGATACAAAAACACAAAAAGACAGTCTAAACAAGAGGAGCTAAACTAAAAAACTGGACTCCAATCTAACAAAATTAGACTTATAAAAATGATAGACTTTATATGAATTCCCATAGAGAAACATGAAATCTCAAAAGAGGCCAAACCTCCTCCCACGGTCTCTCACACTCCTAAAAATCCTATTGTTATTCTCAAGCCAAATGACCCACAGAATAGTATGTACATATGAGCCACAAAAAACACCCCTTCTCATGAGAGGGGTGAAGAATCAACACTCTTTAACCATGGAAAAGGAAACTTTGGTTTGAACCCAAAACAAGCCGCACATCTGGAAAAAACAATAGGTTTCATTAGCTAGCAGGGTGATGTGTTTGTAGAGACTTGGGAAGTGAAGAATGATAGAATCTCTGGAGGGCTCAAGAGATTTTTGAGATTTGGTCCTTTGTTAGACTCTATGTATCTTTGTGAGTTTTGGTGACACTATACAAACTTAATTGGGAGATGAAACTCTCCTCCTAGGCTTCCTCGGTCCTCCTCTCAGGTTTATAGTCAACTCTAACGGTGTTGCATAATAGTTGGCTCACCTATTTTCGTGAGCTTTTACATTCACCCATTTACAATTTTTCACTCAGACTTCGTCACTTGTCTTGTGCTATTGAGAAGACCCCCTTTTTGTACACAAGCTATGTTGTCCTCCATATGAAAAGTTGAAGACTAATGAAGTTGTAATAGGACTGTATTTCACAGACAAAATGCAGGATCCTTTGGTATTGGAGGTCATAGAATCTTCCTCTAAAGCTTCTCCACAAAATGTATATTCCTCAAATTTTATTTATTAGATATTTTTTTCTTTTCCGGGCAGCATAAAGGACATATTTTACGTAGCTGATGTCAGCCTACGAAAATTCTACCATGCTTTATTTACCTTTTACCAATGTTTAATTATAAAATTTTGAAGTTAACTCGAAGATGATTTTTCTGTAATATACACTCCCTTGAAAAGGAAAATGGAACTAGCTGTGACTTATATGTAAACGGTGATTGAAATTTCTTCTGTTGTCTTAGAAAAAGAAGAAACAAATGTGGAAGTCTTTCCTCCTTGAAACTGAAAATTGCTTGACAAATAATCAAATTTTCTAATTGTTGTTTCTTGATGAAATTATCAGATATTTGAACAATTGTTGTAGCGTAAGTGCATTATGGAAATCCCTACATTATTGTGATTGACCTACTGCATCAGATGAATGCGTAGGAACAGTAAGGATTTTTGTTACATTTTTAGACTGATTTGTCTACTGGATGGTTCATTTCTTTCCTTTTTGTTATCCACATGCAGACGAGAGACTTAACGATATTGTTGGAAGTGCTTATTATGTTGCTCCTGAAGTGCTTCATAGATCTTACACTCTGGAAGCGGATATATGGAGCATTGGGGTTATTACCTATATTTTATTGTGTGGAAGTCGACCATTTTGGGCTAGAACGGAATCAGGAATTTTCCGTGCAGTGTTAAGAGCGGATCCTAATTTTGATGATTTACCGTGGCCTTCAGTGTCTCCAGAGGCAAAAGACTTTGTGAAAAGGCTCCTCAACAAAGATTACAGAAAGAGAATGACGGCAGTCCAGGCGCTCAGTAAGTTTTTGTTTTTATTGTCCTTTCTTCTTAGAGGCCATTGGAGGATATACAAATGAGTTGAAAAGTTGAATGATATCTATACTTTTTAAGGTTTCTTATACGTTTTTACTTTTCCTTTGATTGAAGACCATATTACAAATTTGAAAGAGAAATGGTCATTTTACTTCCATGGTTGCTTCAATATATTGTACTAAAAAAGAGAACCCTGAAAAACAGTAAATAGCCTGAGTTCAGTAACTTATGTTTTTCCAGCGTATCTCGTAGTTCCCAATGTTTCGATGTGTTTTGATATCGAATTACATGACATAATTCTTTGTGAGTTGGCAGGAATTTAGTGGTGGTTCTAGGTCTAAGAGAAGAAAATTAGAAAATTGTTACTTTAAATTTATAAGAAGTTGGCAGAAGTTCACTTTCTTCTTTTAGGTAGTTTATTTCTCCTAAATTTCTGCCAACTCACTAAGTATCATTATAAGTTTATTTTCAGCAATCTTAATCTTCACAAAATAATTGAAAAATGTTAAAATACAAGGGACTAATTGAAAAAGATACTAAAAGATATATTTAGACCATTATATTTTACACATTTGAATTATGACATCAAGAGATTCTATTCCAAGCTCTGGAAATCTTGAACATACTTTATTCTCTTTGCAGCTCACCCATGGTTGCAGGATGATAGTCGTCGTATACCTTTAGATATATTGATCTATAAGTTGGTCAAATCATACCTGCAAGCTACTCCTTTCAAACGTGCAGCTATGAAGGTTAAAGATTCTTTTTTTTGTTTCCCAGTTTTTGGTTGCTGGTATTAGAAATGATTCCATCCATTCAAAAACACCTATGCAATCATATCTTATTTTCTTAATTGAGCTTCGATGTTTTCTTTGTCAAACATAAATTGTTTTTCAATCCTCTGATCGTGAATGCTTCCATTTCAGGCTCTCTCAAAAGCTTTGTCAGAAACTGAACTCTTTTATCTTAGAGCTCAGTTTGCGTTGTTGGAACCAAATCACGATGGGCGTGTTGGGCTTGATAACTTCAAAATGGTCAGAATTTCTCTGGACCCTACTTTTTTATTTTTTGTAGAGCCGGACTAATACATTCATCACTCTCCTTCACTGTGTGTTTTTACTCATAAATATCTATGCTTAGGCTCTAATGCGGAACGCAACAGATGCTATGAGGGAGTCGAGGGTTCATGAAATTGTAAATTCGGTACGGTTCTTTTAACTCAATTCTTATTTTCATGCTACATTGTAAATAAAGTTATTACCTGTATTTTTTCTGCTGGTTTTGGATTTCTATCTTAAATAGGAACTAGGAAGTATACCTCATATCCCTTGCTGTTATTTTTTTAAATTCTAGGAATTAGGAACTAGAGCTTACACGCATCTCGACTAATCTCATGGGACAACCCGCCTGACCCTATAACATTTGTTTTTAATTTTATGCTTATTCTTTTTAGATCGCTATATGATAAAATATTTAGTTTAATCCTTCTACTTGCTTAAAAATTATGAGAATCGATTTGGGTCTTTCAATTATTTTGTTGCATTTAACCTATCCAATGCCATTGCAGAAAATCAAACAAGGACCACCCTAGGATTTTAGGCAAAACTAAAAAAGAACTTGTACGAAGGTTCACACGATTAAATTGTAAATTTGGCTCCTAGGATTTGGAGAACGTTAGAATTTAGTCCTTATGATTTTAAAAGTTAGAATTTAGTCCATATGGTACATAATTAGATATAGCTATCAAACATTTTGATCCCTGAAATAGGATACCTATTTTCAGTTGGAGCCCCTTGCCTACAGAAGAATGGACTTTGAGGAGTTCTGTGCTGCTGCAATCAGTACACATCAATTGGAAGCTCTTGACCGGTGGGAGCAGATAGCCTGTGAGGCCTTCGAGCATTTCGAGCATGAGGGCAACCGGGTGATATCAGTTGAAGAATTAGCGAGGGTTCGTTCAATGCTCTACTCTTGGAAAATTCATAAATAAATCTAATCTGAACATGCTTTCTCAAGCGAAAAGGTTCTTACAATATTGTGTTTAAAAAATGCAGGAATTAAACCTTGGGTCTTCAGCGTACTCTATCCTAAAAGAGTGGATTCGAGGAGATGGGAAGCTTAGTTTTCTTGGGTATACAAAGTTTTTACATGGTGTCACCCTACGTAGCTCAAATACAAGACACCATTAGTCTTTTTTCTTTTTCTTTTTTTTTTTCTTTTTTTTTTTTTTTAATTTTTTGCAGTCTTCATTATATATTCAGTTGAAAATTGGTGAGTTCTTCATTTTAGGGGCACTGCAGATTTTTTTTTTCTTTTTCTTTTTTTCTTTTTTTGCCTCTTTGTGGGGTGAAAATGTGTATAAAATTGACTGTTTTAGTGAAGGCAGTTGCAGAAGATTGTTGAGTCCACATATAATATATCATCAAAAGCTATCATTGCTTCACACTTCTTTCTTTTGTTTTTGCTTTTGTTTTTTGTTTTTTCTCCTTTCATCATTCTTTTTGCCCATAGCTAATAATGGATTATTTGCTTCCAAATGCCATTAAAAAACACCACCAATTAAAGTTCAGATATATGCACATACAAATTGAATATCTAATTAATGGAGTTTAAGTTTTAATTTTGGATTATCAACATATATAACCACATGTATTCTAGTTTGTAAGCCAAAAAAAAAAAAAATGTATAAGATTCCAATAATCAGCATGCAAAAGAATTTACAAATATAGTAAATTTTAAATTTAATTCTTAGAGTCTGTCAATTATAAATTATGGCAATAAATGATATAACTAATCGAAAGTCTATCAGCAATATAGTACACAACTAATAAACTTTGTTATATTTATACATGTATATATATATATATATTTTTTTTTTAATTTTGCTATACATTTAATTATTATTAATTCTATAAGCGATATCCATTCTAATTACCCAGTTATTAATTAAATAAGGATTGATTAATTATGGCATTATCTTTGGGTTGAAAAAGTGTCCTCTTTGTTTTATAAACTTAACCCTTTAAGAAAAATCTTTACATTAGACGAAAATATGACACAACTGAAGTTGAGTCTCAAGTTTTGATTGAGATATATATATATATATATATATAAGAAATATCAATTCTATATTTCATAATTGTCAATTTTGAATAAAATATTCAACTTCACTATGACTTAAAATTCTGCAGATTTTTTTTTCTAAATTTACCTTAAGGTCTGATTTGTATATTTTAATTATGATATAACTAGATTTGATTTTTTTGCATATTTAGATATTAATTAACACATTATTAAATATGGCAAAATAATGAAACTATTTATAAATATAACAAAATCTGTCCAATCATCTATGGTCTATTTAAGTATTTTTGCTATATTTTATAAATAGTTTTTTTTTTCTTTTGTTATCCATAAAAAAATTTCTTTATTTTTAAATGTACATTATTTTAGTATTTGACTAACAATAATAGATAGTTTTCTCCCTTAATCAACTCCGTGTAATTTATGTATATTATTTTTCTAAGCTCTATATTTCTTTTTCTTTTTCTTTTATAGGAAAAGTTATTGATTTTTGCTGTTCTTGTATGCAGGACTTATTTTCAGGCACTATTATGTTCATGACTCGCCTTCACAAACTTATGATATATAACATTCTGCTAATATTATAGGACACTTTCAGACTTAATTAACATTTATATCATGATCGGAATTTACTGTTCACCGCGACGATTTTTGATAGCCCTAACCTGATTTTAGAATAAAAATACATGACTATTCAAACGTTTTCTCAATCCAACATCGGATCGCAGTAGGGAAGCCAAGATATACTCTCTTTTTTTTTTTTTTTTTTTTTTTTTGTTTCCAAATCTTTGCATACTAACACAGTACGAGTACTAAAAAAAATTCCTAGTAGTATTTAACGTTAAAATAAAGATAATGATTGATGAATGTAAGAGAATTGAAAACAAAACGGCCATGATGATGACAGAAGTGAAGTAAAGGGCAGTAGTGCCAGCTTAGAAACAATGCATGTAAAAACACACATACTCAAAATAGGGACATTTCCTCAAACCATGCATTAAAATCCTCTCTGGAAAAGGTCCAAAGTTTTGATTGGTTCGACTTATTATTATTATTATTATTATTAGAAAAAATGTTTTAATGAGAAAATATTTATAAATATAACAAAATTTTAATTTATTAGTAATAAACTATTAACATCTATCGGTAATGGATAATATCAGCGTATCAGTATCCATCAACATCCATCAGTAAAATTTTACAATATTTGTAAACAACTTATTATTATTATTATTATTATTATTATTATTATTATTATTATTATTATTATTATTATTATTATTATTA
>JBBPDJ010000003.1:16000831-16032939 GCA_037974625.1 Cucumis cinereus
ATTATTATTATTATTATTATTATTATTATTATTATTATTATTATTATTATTATTATTATTATTATTATTATTATTTGACATAAATGCGAAAAACATAAACGTGGTGCTCATGCATAACTCAATACTCATTCTTTACACCTTTCATTTGCTTTGCTGTCTTTGTCCACTCATCAAAATACCCTTTGATTTAATGAGCTCATCTAAACAATAATGTCTCCATTCACCATAACAATTCTCTTCTCATTTTGAAAAAGATCCCATAAAAAATTTAAACGGTTGAAGCTAAAATGATCGTAACGTAACTCTTCATTTCATATAAGTCTCAGTTAGTAATAAAGTCTAATTCAATTGAAATTTTTAAGACTTTGTGTGTGTGTGTGTTTCGTTTGTTCATGTGCAAGCATGTGTGCACGGACATGTGTACGTATGTGTGTGTGTGCGGACGTGTATATCCACATATGTAACGATTTGATATCTTCTTTAAGATTCTCAATTTTTTTCTATTTTATCTTTCTTTGCTTCCTCAGCAAAGAAATTTTTGGAAGTTGGTAATTTGTTTGTTGTTTGGAATGATTTTTAGTTTTTTTTTTTTTTTTAAAAAAAACATGAAATATAATGGGGCTATTGATCCCTTTGGAATTTACAATGGAACTAACCCTTCTATAAAAATAAATTAAATCCCACAACGATTAAAGAATAATATGCCTAATTTGAAAAATACAAAAATTTAAACAAATTACCCTAAAAGGATTTTGTCCAACATCTTAATAGAATATTATATAATTATTTAATTAATTTTTAAAAATATTTACAAATATAATAAAATTTTATTTTTATTAGTGTTGGACTGTGGTACACCCATATATTTTAATGACACATGTTTATTAGAGTCTATTGTGATTTATGAAAAGTAAAATTTGTGTATATATATATATTTGTAAATAAATTAGATCATTTTACTGTATTTAAAATAATTTATTTATGAGTGTGATTTTTATGTTAAAAAAATATAATTATTATTTTGTAATATTGTAGAATTTATAACTCATCTGAAATACATACTATATTTTTTTAATAAATGAATTGGGTTTATAATATGTTGTAGTTTTTAGAATTTACACCATTTGAATCACAAAATCAAAAAACGGTTTTTAGAAATAGAATTCAAGTTGTTTGCTAAACCCATATTTGTTGAACTAATGAATCTAAAAATATAAAACAGAATTCGAATTATTTGTTGTCCTTAGTTCACGAAGTTCTACATCTTTATAATGAAATTTGACATGTTCATCACTTCTCTCCCTCTTTTTTATTATACAAATTATTGGGAAAAAAATAGTGTTGTTTTGTGAATTTACAAGAATTTTCCTATTTGTTGTTGTTAATTAATTATTTAATTTATTCCAATTTCAAATGAATTTAACTATTTTTACACTCTTTTATTTTAGCAAGTTTAAAAGCAGTTAGGTTGGCCGTACCATAATTGACAATGGACATTTAATACACACACACACCTCTCTCTCTCTAGATTCAATTTCCCATTTCCAAATATTTCTTCTTAAAACCATTCCAATTTCTTACATTTGCCAACACACATTTACTCAAATTTACACAAAACAAAATGAAATTATTGGATGAGATTAAATGAAACCGACAACATTTAAGAAGAAAGTAAAGTTCAACCTTTGTGACGACTTCATATGAAAAGTAAAAGATGATCAGTGAAACTGTGACAGTCACTTTGAATAATTTTTTTTTTTTTTTTGTTTCGTTTCAAACCCTAAAACAAGGGACGTAGAGATGGTGATGATGATGATGAAAGGAGGTTTCTCGATCGATCAAGGCTTGAACATACCTAAATTGGTCCACATGACAGGGAATGGTGATGGTTCCCTTTTGATCGAATCCATATTCTTCCTCAGCTTCCTTAAGGAGTTGAATGAACAAAGGATGATTGAAATAGAAGACAGGCACTACAAATCTTTGCTTCTCTTCACTTTCATGGCCAACTTTGATGGCCAAACAACCCTTTGGAACATCCTTGAAACTCCCTTCGCTTCTTTCTCCACTCCCCATTTCTTTTTTCTTTTTCTTTTTCTTTTTCTTTTTTTTTTTTGAATAATTTGGTAAGAACAATTTTGAAATCAAATTGAAAATTAGAGAGAAAAACAAGAATTAAAAGTAGGGGGTAAGGTTTAGATCGAAAAAACAGAAATTGAAAGAATATTGAAGTGTTTGTGTAGAGAGGAGGATGTTTGTGAGTCTTTTTGCCATCACTTTTTATTTTTTTTGAAGCTTTGAAACGTGAAGCAATCCAAGGAGGATTTTAATATACAGAGGAGAGAGAAAGTCCGAGAGAAGTTGTTTTCTTTTTTATAAAAAAAAAATGTAATTAAGTCCAAATGTTTTGAAAAAAATTTGTTTTAAATGATAAAACTGTTGAAAATATTTACAAATATAGCAAAATTTCATAGTCTATCAGTGATAGACACCGATAGTGATAGATGTTTATTAATGTATCAGTGTCTATCAACATCTATCGATGATATTTTGTTATATTTATAAATATTTTGGTTCATTTTGCTATAACTAAAAATAATCTAAAAGAAAAATATAGGTTTTTGTCAGTGTTCTTTTAAGACTATCAACCTTTTATTCCTTTTAGTCTATATATTTTTTAAATTGGTTTTTATACTTTGAAAATGAGCATTTTGTTTCTTTTATTTTCAATTTTATTCAAATTTTCATTAAAAAATTAGAATAACACTTTATTCACATAGTTTTTTTAAAAGGTTTTCATAAATTATATCTATTATTGTGTATCAATATCACAAATCTATAGAACGAGCATTTTTCAAAATAAGTATAAAGATCTAAATAAATATTTTAAAAATTATAAAGAATAAGTTGATCATGTTTTTTTTAACAACATGTGAGGTTGGAGGGAATCTAATCTATAATATCGAGATTGATATATCATATTGTGTTGTATATGTTATGTTGGCAAAATAAACAAATGTCAAATATAGAAAGTTAGAAACAATTAACATTTTGTGAAGATATCGATCAAAATTAAAAACATAAAAATCAAAATATTATTTAATAATCGTTCTACTTGGTTAAAGTTATGTAAAAGACTATTTAAAATCGTTTTTCAAATATCAGAGACTAAAATATTTATTTTGAAACTTTAAATACTATATAGTCATCAAAGTTAATTTTTTTCCCTCTCTTTATTAAAGGTATATTAAATGACAGAAGGAAGAGGTCATGGCCTACGGAAAGACACAACCATGCAACTGTTTATTGGAGGCACAATTGGCTTCTCGTGGGTAATGAGTCTAACCAGGGGTACCCTTAAAATCCATGGTAGAGGAAGTATGCATTATGTAATTTAGAATATTTCTTATTTATTCACAAATATTTTCCTCAAAATTTCAATACACAAAACTTAGATGAATATGATCAGTAGGACTCTAAAACAGATGGGAACTAATTATGTTCAAGTTAAATATATAATAAATAATTGGAACAACCTAAAGTTAATATGAAGCATAGGAAGAAATCTATAGGTGTGTGTCCATAGGAAGGCCAAATTTGGGGGACAGCCCATAGCATATCATGAACATGTCCATACACATATCAAGATGTGTCCTTCAACTTGTTGTGTGTGTGTGGTTGTCAATAAAAACCTTTATTTCATAGCGTCCCTACCGTTATGCACAACTAAGTTCAACATCGTCATTGCTCTTTGTGTGTGTGTGTGTCTATATATATATATATATATATATATATATATATATATTAACGATAAATTTAGAACAATTTAGTAGTAATACAATTTTACGTTGGGAAGTAAAAAAACATGGTTCCACTTGGCGAGAAATGGAGATTATATTCATGATATATAAGTGAGAAAAATTATCTCTTCACCGTACGTTAGGAAACCAAAAGCAAAGTTATTAAAGCAGCTTGTACCTAAAAGTGGACAATAACGTAACATATACGTTGTCATGATTAAATACATTTCTATCATCCAACATCAATAGAACGAACAACTTTTAGTCCAATAACTTTAGTTGAGTGGATTGGAGGTTGGATTTGTAAAGAGCAAAAGGTCCCTTGTGAATAAGGCAAAAGTGGAGAAGTGAGGGTCCACTGTTTTGGTTGTGTGTGCTCTCAATCAAGTAAAGGGTTGGATCTTGTTTGTCAAAACCATGGAAAAGCTGGAGACTTACAAGTATTTCTCACAAATGGACTTTCCTTATGGATCCTTTCCCACAAACATTATTATTGTTATTTTAAGAAAGAAAAAAAAACATCTTGGAGGAGACATTTTGAAATAAGTATGTTATTTTGTGCTTTTCCAATTATGTCCCTCTAGGTCATGTTATTGAAGGGATAATTCGGTATTTTGGACTCTAGTTGAACACTCTCGATTAGGGAAACAACCTTTTGAGTGTCATATAATAAGATCGTGACAGTTTGTTAAATGTTAGATAAATATCTATAATAATGGAAAAAAATTTGTCAAAAAAGAAACATAACTCAATTGACATAATGTTTATATTATTAACCTCGAAGTTAGAGGTATAATTCTTCCACCTACATATTGTCAATTCTTTGAACTAGCATTATATATTATGATTTTTGTAATCAACTACTCGTATTAATTTGACACAAACATACAGAGATTTCATTTATGATGATAGATGGAGGTTTAACAATGGTTTTACAAAGCAACTAAGTTTAAAGAGATTAATATAAAATAACCATTCTTAAAGGTCTTCATTCTTTTTATTTAATTTTTTTCATGAAAATTGTTTAAATTAATACGATTCAAAAGTATCCAAAATTACTTATTTTTTTAAATTAAACTCTTGATATTGTATTTCAAACACACCCTTAGACTTGAAGAAAATGAATTTAATATTTGCCTTAACCGGGGTTTCAAAAGTTCCAACTAAATAAAAGACTTTTTGAGTCGATCATATTCTACGTTTGCAAAACACCTTCTAGTTGAGATATCTCAGTGTACCACTTGATCCCTCTTTAAGGGCAGATGTAGTTAACATTCATGGGAGGCTCAAGTCCTCCCTCAACTTTATGTTTTTATATAATATATACATGTATATTATAAACTGCCATAATTTCAAAACTACTAACTACCCCAGTGATAAATTTATCTTCTTATTCCTATAGACTTAAGTACATTTTCTTACTTTTTTTTATATAAAGCTCCTGTCAAAAGAATTTGGGATCTGCAATGGCGACTCTTCCTCTACCTTTAGTAATTTGTTAAAAAAATTATATATTCTAGGGCTTGTGAGGCTTGTTTAATTGAGTCCACACGACACGATTCAACTAACAAACAAAGGTAGGGCATTGCTCACAATAAATTCCCAGGTTGGGCCATGCAAATTGTTGCTTCTAAATTGACCATTTAATCTAAGAAGGCATCTTTAATGTCGAGTCGGTAAATGCACCGATTGTGAGTGTGTAACCCAAATGGTTGAAGACTTGATGATTGGAGTAAAAGGTTTTGACAATCTGACTTCTGTATTAGAAGAAATCCTTTAACAGCTCTGTCATGTCATATAGTGCTAGATACTACTAACCATGTTGTATATTTTAGTTGAAAGATCCACTTTTTTTATCCACGATATTATATGACTCTTTTTACAAGGACTAAAGTTTTATTTTAACAAATTACGAGAGGTATAGAGGAAAGTAGATGCACTCAAGATATCTCAACATCCCAATCCAAAAGTGTTCAAAGATAAAATTAAAAAAAGGGAAAAATCATATACAAGTAAAGGATAGGTTGGAGGAAAAGCCTTCTTCCAACTCGGAGGTACGTACTCAACAAGCCTTCCAACTAGAATCTGATTTTGAGATTGTTTGGGACAACATTAGATTTCTTGTTGGTTTCTGGTGCCCCTAGATCAAAGCTCTTCTTGAGCTACAGTTCTGTCCAGAATTTCCTGAATCTAGCTCAATACCTTTATGTAACTCTCTTCTTCTCTTCTGCACTTTTGGTTTAACTTCCTACTCTGTATTTCTTAATATATTTAATGAATCCAGTATATGATGAGGGTGCTAAGGGGGTGTGAACCAAGTTAGGATTTTCGGGTGCACCTGCTAATCTAGTATCTTTATTGAAAAAAAAAATTCACATACAAGTAAGAGAAAAACTAGAGAAAAGCCTTCCAAATTAGAGAAAGGGTAAAAGCATCATAACTTCTAAGCAAAAGAGATTTAGTTCACCAAAGGGTCGCCAAAAATATAATGTCTTCCCACAAATGCATAAGAAAGGTATGGTTGTTCTGCTCAATCCAAAGGCTCCAAAGTCCAGCTCCTATAAGATATATTACTCCGAGAGGACTCCCCTTTGTGAATTTTGAGCACTGGACCAAAGTCCATCTATTGTTTTTTTTTTATCAAGTGCATGCAAACATTTCTTGGGACATAGCCTGTGGAAAACTTCTTTTGATGAAACGAGGTTTAGAGAACTAAGAAACTTGTGACCATGATCGAGCAAAGAAGCTGCAAACTTTAGGCCTTGAATATTTCATCCTTAATTACTCCTTGTTATGTATTTACTGAGTGAAGATAGAAGCAGAAGTCCAGAGGAATAATAATAACAATGCTGTTGTGATTGGTGCACTTTCAATCATATAGATTCAACATAAAAAAGTACTTATCCATGCAAAGTGAGACCTGGTTGGATATTGAAGCATTTTTATACTACTAAACAGC
The DNA here is from genome assembly GCA_037974625.1 of Cucumis cinereus. Lineage (NCBI taxonomy): Eukaryota > Viridiplantae > Streptophyta > Magnoliopsida > Cucurbitales > Cucurbitaceae > Cucumis > Cucumis cinereus. Next base: position 16,007,591 of record JBBPDJ010000003.1, read on the forward strand.
AGATAAATAAAATATTTAGGAGTTGGCCGAGGATTTAGTCCTCTTATAGTTTCACAAGAATTTGTCTAGGAGAAACTGAAAACATCTTTGAAGAAAAATTCATTTACAGCAAGCACATCCAAAAACTTTGAGGAATCGATAGGTCTGGTTCAGTGTCATGGATTTTTCTCAAAGATGAGATGTTATTTAGCACATTAGTGTCTGGTTTAGTACTACCAATCACGTAAAGGACATAGAAGCCTGAGTTAAGAGAGTTAAACTCATCACTGCTACTATGTACCTGTGTTTTTCTTTCCACAATTCTATTTGGTTGACTAGTGTGTGTGGCATGGGCGTCGAAATTCAATGGCAATACATTTTGACATTATTTGGCCATTATGACACATGCCGAGTTTTTCACGTAGATATCAACATTCTGATATTTCAACATGTCCATCAACTCAACATTAACACGAGGATAATTCTGTTATATCATAATAAAAAAAATCATGTAACATAAACAAATATAAACAACAAATTGTCATAAATATATTTAAAAGCGAGAAAAATCATTGATTGAGTTAAATATCATTTTGAATTTTCTTTCACAAATTTTCAAGATATATTCATCGACATTTTCATAAAATTAAAACTCCATTAACTTTCTCGCAATTTAGGAAAAAAAGAGAGAACTGAATCTTTGTTGTTATCATGATCATATCATATCTCACCTATCATATTAATTTACAAAATTCCAGCTTCACAAATAAAATATTTTTTCAATGGATCTCATATTTTATCTATATGTCTTAACCAATTAAATTATACTCAACAATTCGAGTCTTTTCTAAAGACAATACTTATTATTGTTATTTGGCTTTAGTTACATGTAGTCAGAAGTAATTTAGAATATTTTCTTTATAAAATAATTTGAAATGCTTTAAATTTCTGTAAGAGAAAGTACTTCCAATTAATGTTCTTTTCCAAAAGTGCTTCACTTAATATCACAACTTTCAAAGGTCATCTCAAATATAAACTTTCAAATTAAACAATGTGAACAAAAAAAAAACTTAATTTTCAATAATGTCCCCAGTACAACTAGAAGAAAATATAAATGAAAGCCTTCTAATTAAGTCTTACCACCATATTGATCATGATGAGTGCTTCTAATTATTGGGTAAGCTTGATTTGAAATTTGTATAAACCCACTTCTAAACCACTAAATATCAATGTTCATATATTCAAACTTGTGTGGTAAGAAGTTATGAATGTTTTGAGGAATTATTTTGAGAGATTTTCACAATAGAAAACAATCAAATTAAGAACTATACAAAATTTAAAATAAGTAATCTATTTAATTGAAGAAAATGATTACATTTTTTTTCACCAGGAATCTCTTCTCTTTATATTATATTAACAATAATCAATGAAAATACAATTTGCCCCAATGAGTAATACTTTGTCATATGCAAACTATTCTACTTTGGTTGAAAAATGAGAGAGAATTAGGGCATAACCCAGAATGAAATTTTATAATCAGTGTATTTTGAACCTCCATGTCAATGATGTAGATAAAACATTTGAATACCTAATTGCGATATCTGAGTTTGTACTTTATTGACCCCTCGATCTTTAGTCATTTGTCAAAGAGGATTAAATAAACAATGTATTGAAAAAAAAAAAACTTTCTTAATTATATTTACAAATTTTAAGTTTTTTTTTTTTTTAATCTTTGAAGTAATACTAAGAAAAGATTTGGGTACAAACCCCAATAATAATGATTTTTCTCTCCATTTCACATGTTTATAGTCAACAATGTTAAATCAGAAGCTAATATATATAAGCAATAGACGTGAGAATCTAGGGCATATGTCAATAGAAAAAGGCTGTAGCATTTCCATTAATCAATTCATTTATATACAAAGGGAGAAAAATTTCACAAGGTTAATAGTAATTGCCATTAGATATAATCACACTTTGAAAAGAGAACAATGAGATAATACGATACTTTTTTAGACTAAGCTTCATAAACCCGCCCTCTCAACGACGATTGCTAATAAATATTTGACTACTTGAACTACGAAATCGAAAACCCTAATGAACGACCATCATATAGTCAAGTCGATCGATTCGTCGTAATTAGCTTTACATCAAACTTGGCAAGGGTTTCTCATCCATGTAAATCCATTCCTTGAAAGAGATTAAAAAAAACCCTAATCTTTACAAGGATCAAAGTGTAAGAACTTTATTTCCTAGTACCCCTGAAAATAGATATATGTTTTAAAAGAAAAGAAACCCTCAACTTGATCATCCATTATTTGTAATTGAATTGAAATTAAAGTCCCATCAACTTTTTTATTTGATGGATCTAATCAACTCACCAACACCAAGACATGCAAGAAGAGAGAGAAATTTGTTCAAAAATTTATCGGAAGAAGAAGAAAAAGAAGAATAGATCTAAAATAGGCACAAAAAAGGGGGAGTGAAGAAATTAAAGAAGATCAACCAGAGAAAAATTAAATTTAAAAAAGACAGAGAAACCAGATAATGAGCTAATGATGAAGGGAAAAAGAGAAATCATTACAAGATCTAAGAAGAAAAAAGAACCAATCATGATGAAGAAAGCTTTTGAACCACAGAAAAGGCTAAGTTAAGTCAAAAAGCTTCATCATTATACCAATCTGCAGCACCCCATCTTTAATAAATTCACTTCCAACACACACACACACACAACATTATCTGCTCATAAAATCCATTTACCAAAAGTAGAAATAACAAAATAATATATGTATGCAAAATTTATAACAAAAATACAAACACAAACCTTCTGGTTTTGTTTTTGGTATTGATCTTCTTGTTCTTGTTCGAGGCGATAGAATTAATTGGGGGGAATGAAGCCTGGTCCGACGACACTAAATATAAACACAAAAATCAAAAGATCGAATGAAAGTGTCCTCGAGCCAGACAACATTCCCCTCAAAACAAAACAAACTCGTCACGAAAAAACACCTTGAAACTAATTGATCTCTCATAGCAGATAGAGAGAGAAAAAGGAGGAAGAAGAAGAGTGAGAATGAAATGGCTAAAGAGATGGGTCTATAAAAGAAGAGTGAAATGAGGGCTTAATTGCAAAGGTAATTTGTGTAAAAAGACAAAATTTTGGGGTTAGATTTAGACCCTACAACCTGGTTTTTTCACTTCCAGAAATGTTCTCACAAAACCCTATTTTTCTTTTTCTTTTTAATTTCTTTTTTTTTTCTCTCTCTCTCTCTTTATGTTGAATTCTGCACATCAACACCGTTGGATTTAACAGATGACTTTGATGTGAACACCTCGTACATGTATCTGAGAAATGGACAATAGCCATTTATATTCAAATTTAACACACTTATAATCTTTTAACCCTTTCCCTAATTTCCACTCTAATTATGTATTTACCCCCAAATCTTAAGTGGGTTAGTTTTGAAATGTTTGATTTTTGGTTCCATTTTGAAGTTTGATCATTGAATTTCATGGAATGGAAAATTTTACGACTTTTAAATGTGTTTAATAGGTTTTTAAATTAATAATTTTTTTAATAAGCTTTTTCTTTTTAACTTTTCAAATGTGTGGAATGGATTGTTGAAGCTTTAACATTTTTTATTTATTTTGTTTATTTTATTTTATTCCGATATATTAGGGTTTGGATGCTTTGGTTCTAGGGTATTTCTTATAACCATGTTGTATGTTTGAAAATATGGGTTTTCCAATCCTTATTGATTAATCGAAATGGTACAAGATTGTTTTGTTTTATGAAAGAATAGTGCTTATTGTTCCAATTTTTTTAAGACCCTTTGATCTTCAAACCTCTTGTATAGTTGGGCAAGCTTGGATGCCCCAAACTCATAGCAAGTTGTTAGTTAGAATTGTGTAAAACTAATGCTCGAGAAGTAATTTGGTCGTGCTTGTTTGGTCATAAGGATAATGGTTCTGATAAGATAAAGATGGGTTGCCTAATAGTTATTGCAATTGGTAATGTCATAACCAAATGAGGGGTAAGGGAAACAACATTAAGTTTGTACGGTAGTTTTAACTCTTTTTTATCTAAAATAGACCTACGTAACTTAAAAAGATCAAAGATGTATTCGATATAAATTTGATAATTCAATACCTAATTGCAAATACTTATTAAACACAATATTGAAAGTTGAAGAATTTATTGTATCCAACTCTCAAAATTTCAAGGACGAAACTTATAATAATTTAATTTTAATTCATTGTTTATACATATTTCTAATACTATTGCTTCTTATGACACACAATCTAACTAGTAGCCAAATCATCGCTAAATGAGAGAAAATAAAATTTAAAAGATTTGCATATTCAGAGTGCGTTTAGCTTAAATAATTAATAACCAATACGCATTTTCTATTTTGAGATTGAAAGGTCGATTCTCGAATACATGATTTTTTCGATTTTGAAACTTACCACACTAAATCAAAAGGCTTAAATGGTTACATTTTGATTCATAATTTTTTTTTTTTGGTACTTTTCTTCCACAAAGTGCTTTTTAATTGAAATAAAAAAAAAGGTTTGTTTTTTCCAAATATAAAATAAAATATATGGATTTCTCTGTCAACCAATTTGATTTTGCATTAGCTCTGCATGTGATTGAACAAAAAATGTCAAAGTGAAAATTCCAATGGTGGGTTTTCTTTCTACTCCCTAACATTTTATTTCTATTTTATTGCTTAAAAAGTTAACTTTTCTCCAAAAGCTAAAGAAGTGAAAGAAACCCAAATATAATAATATAAAAAAAATATTATATAGTAGATAAAGATTGCAATTTTAATGCATAAAAATATAAAATAAAATAAAATGAAAAAAATATATATATAGAATTGTGAGAGGAATCATTCAAAATGAAAGAAGGTTACAAGTAGAAGTGGGTCAGAGGAGTGGTTGAGTGAGTCATTGAGCTGCCCGATAACAGAAAACCCCATTTAATATTTTTGTACTTTTTTTCATCAAATTTTCAAAAAACAAAATTAATTAATTAATTAATTTATGAATTTATGAAGAAAAAAAAAAGAAAAAAGAGGATTTGTTGGGTCTTCAAATAGAAAAATAGGGGCCCTCGGCTGGCGTGTCACTTTTGGACAGAGCGAGGAATACGAGGCCATGACCGACAGATGGGTCTTTGGGACCCACTTTTTCCTCCTTTTCTTTATTTTTTTAAAACTTTTTACCCTTTTTATTTCTTTATTATTGCAGTTTTATTACATATTTTCACTTTTGTTTCTTTTATTATTGAAATGAGAGCTGAATTAATGCTTTTTTTATATATGGTAGAAAATAAAATTAAAATATCATTTTTGGTCTTTATTAATATTTTAATTTTGGTATGTGTATTTTCATTTATTCCATTTTAGTTTTTTAATTTTAATAAATATTAAATTTAATCTCTGGTGCTAGGTTTTAATGAGTTAATTCTTATTTTTAGCATTTTTTCTATAAAATTTAAAAATATATTTACATTTTTTATTTGAAAAATTATGGTAAATGACAAAACAGTTAAAAATATTTACAAAATATAACAAAATTTTATATTTTATCTATGATAGATATTGATAGACGTATATTACTGCCTATAATATCATTGTTAGATACTGAAAGATTCACTTTTTTCATTAATATTTTAACCATGAACATTCGATAGTATCAAAAAGAAAGTCATTAGAAGATAGAAATTTATTATTATAAATATAAAAGCATATTAGTTTATTATTTTGTAAAATTTAGAGACGTAATTAGACACGAAACTAGGAATACTAAATTTATTAGATAATTTTTAAAATTTTATAAGGGAAATTGGGGTAGGCTAATTAAAGTTAAATTTATTATTTATAAATGATATTCTTATTATTGTTAAATCATTGTTTGTTCCCTACTTAAATTCCTAGTCCACTTTCCTATTTCATTCCTCACTGTGAGCCTGTGAGACTAGCCTTTTTCTTTTCTTAAAAATAATCATATCTATTATTATCATTTAAAAAATAAAATAAAATAAATAAGAAGTTAGGGTTTCTTGTTGAATTTGGGTAGGTCAAAATCACACCGTTTTTACTTCCACACCCTTGTGGTTAATTGTTTTTCACATGGCAGTCAAAAAGTGAGGTGAAGAAAGAGAAATCAAATATTAACCATTTATCCATAAGAATTTCTCATAAATTTAATTCATATAAAAGCTAAATTTGATTGTTTTTTCCACCATTTCTAATCTTCTAATGGAGATCAATTTTAACTATTTTGACCTTAAAAGTTTATAACTATGGTTGTTTCATCATATATCATTTCAAACTGCTAAAACTATCTTTGTGCATCGTTACATGTGTTTAGTTATTCGACGTGCATCGTTATCTGTTTTTTGTGTTATACGAGAGCTTTGTATTTTTCAATATAAAAAAGAAAGTTTGTAACACCTATTTATATAGTGGTTTCTTCTATCTTTGTCCGTGGTTTTTACAATAATTTGTTTAGGAATTTTTCACGTAAAATCTATGTGTTCTATATCTCTCTTTTTTTTCTTCATTATTATTACTCTATTCGATCTCAATCTGTATTCACAACAATCATGAAGTTTACAGTTCAAACTCTCCTACCACAATTATACTAAAAGGATGATACTTAATCAAAATATTGTCCATATTAATTGAGTAAATTTAAATTCTTTTGATATGTGTTATTAGTTAATATTATGAACAACAAATTAAAGAAAATACACATGGAATTTGATTGCTATGTGATTGATTTCTGATTATTATTTGATTACCTTTTATTTTTTTGCAATTGGTTAGCCTTCTATAGTCATCTAATTACCTTTTTTGTCAATTGAAAAATGTCCTCATTGATTCACTTACCTTATGAAATTTGATGGCTATGTGATTGTTATTTGATATTGATGGTTGTACAACTGCTAATGATACAGATTTGGTATCTGATTGCTATTTGATTATTATTTGATAGTAATTCTCGATTGTACCTTTTTTTATTTGATTTTTATTTCACTTTCAATTACTTGAACTTTAGTTTATCTTATCCTTTACTTATACACATTTTGTCCTTTCATATGATTACCTTTTGATTGTTGTCATTCTATAAAGTTCTACTATACCATTTATTTGTATTATCTAATTGGCATATGAAGTTTCTGTTTACAGTCTGATTGTCATCTGATTACCTTCCATTTTTGTGAATTATTAAAGAGTTCTTATTGCTTTTTTATTATCATTCGATTACCATCTGATCACCTTATTATTATTATTATTATTTTGTCAATTACTTAGTAGTTTATGATTACCTTCTATTTACATTTGATATCTTAATTTAATTAACAAGACTATCTAATTATTATATGATTACTAAGCAGCTTCAATCCCTTCATACTCATCAAATGCTCTGTTAATATAAAATATATATATATATATATATGAAAATCGATACAAATTATAAAAATCCAAAAACTGAATAAAATAGAATTAACAAAATCATACGTAACCCATGAGTAAAAATCGAAAAAGAGAACCAAATGAAAAAAATCAAACACATAGAAGAGATCAAATTCTCAAAATAAATGGGAAATGTACGTGAAAGAGAATCAAATAGAGAGGAAAACTATTGAAACTACAAGGAAATTTGAAATCGATATAAATTACAAAAATGCAAAGGAAACAAAGGGGAGGCTAAATTTGTCCACACACGATCTTGAAATCTCGTTTGCAAGATGTACTCAGATAGAAATCAAATAACAATAAAACAAGAATCACATGTAAATCAAAAGCAACCAAGCCGAAATCACATAAAAATCAAATAAATATGGACTAGTTGGAGATATGTTGAGTTATTAAAAAGTACTTTGGAATTCAAAAGTAAACCTAAACTAGTTGAGATATGTTCATGTTGAAATATTCAACCAAGTTTCTTCCCTCTATGCATTTTTCTCTCTGTATAATATTTCTACGCGGGATTTTAATTTTGGAAGTTCAAATTGATACCCTAAATAAAAAAAATGTTCTCACAAAACCACCACCGTTTTTATTGTAATTGTTTATATATATATATATATATATATATATATATATATAAAGATTAGTGAAATAAAAATAATATAATGTGTGTGTTTTTGCAATTGTATGACAGTAGATAATTAATGTAGGGATAGGCAATGCAATTGAATGCGAAAAGAAATTAATAAAAAAATAAAAATAATGAAATTGTATTTGATTAAATTAAGATATATTTGATAGAGACTAGGCATTATATGAGCAATAATATCTCTCAAATGCCATGTGTGGCTCTGAAATTGCAAGCATTTAATTCCCCTTGATTTCCCAATGTCGTTTCATCTTCATCATTATTATTTTCACTTTTAGTTAGTTGTCTCACATTCATTTTTCCTTATACCTTAATCATAATTTCACCTTAATTATATTTCCATTAAAATCAAATATATTTGTCTTAGTATATATTTATTTATTTTAAAATAAATATGTCATTCACATCTTATTTTAAATTTAGCTACGACTGTTTGGAAGATAATAAATATAAAAGAATATGTCACGCACATCTTATTTTAATTATTGTACTAAATTAAAAAGGAATAATACTTATTTTATACTTATCAATAATTTTCTACTGATAGTCACTATTTTTTTAGAATATTATAAACGTGAGGATGTAGGATTGGGCATTCGACCTTTAAAGAAAATTCATATTAATTACCATTGAGTTAAGCTTACTTTGACCACGAATCATCATTGTGTTTTTTTTTTATATATGTATAAAGAGAAGAGAGAAGGTATATTATGTAGGTAAATATGTGTCAATATGTGGATTAAGGGAATCGAACTTCTAATTTAGACGATAAAAGCACAAACTTTACGTTAGTTGAGTTATGCCCATATTTAAACTTTATGAACTAAAATATAATAAATTTTGAATTACAAACGTTGGTTCCTAAACACACGAACAAATGAGAATAATAAAATGTTCGGAAAACCTCTATTAAGAGCATATTTCATCCAAGAAGTAGATCATCATGAGGTTGTTTGTGAAATGCTCTTTAGTTCTCGTATTGGGAATTGTATTTATTTATGAGTTATTTATGACTTTGACCTTAAGGTTTAGAGAAATGCAATATATAAACTCTCTAATTTAATGTCGTCGTTTTTGTATTATGAACACATTCTTTCTAATAATATTGTTTTCTCTCGGTTCCATTGACGACAAAGCTAACATACTGTTAGTGAAATTCTTATATTTGTACGTCGATCTCTGCACGTTTTTTGCATTGCTTAATTGTTAATTTCGTAACACATCAAATCTATACAATTATTTTAGTAGAAATAGGAAGTGAAATTTTTGAATAAAAAAATATCTCTTGATTATTCGAAAATACAAATATCAGTTGAACAAAACTGTTTTTAATAACTCAACTCTTATTAACTTGTTACAAATATTAGGAGTAAACAATTTCAGTCGTGGTTGAAAATAAGAGTTGCGCATAGTCGCATATTTGAAAAGATGTTTGGAAGAGAAAGAATGAAAATGGAGGGAAAAGTGAAAAAGGAATACGCCCGCAAGAAGTGGAAAAAGAGAGAGAGATGAGTTTGAGTAGTGACAAAGGGAGAGGACGAGACAACACTAGCTCCACATTTCAACGCCTTTCAAAAAATTAAAATAATAATAATAATAATAATAATTCTTGAAAATTGTGTTTTTTTTTCTTTATTATTATTATTATTATTATTTAAAAGAAAAACCAAAAAAAAAAACCAAAAGAAAGAGAAAGAGAAAGCAACAACACGTAAATGTCAAATCCTCTCTCCCTATCTCTGCCATCTTCCACCACACCTTCTCCACTAACTCAATTATCATATAATTATATCATCTACTATATATATATATATATATATATATATAGTTTAAAAAGAGAGACAAATAGGTTAAATATAGATATAGTCGACTAAAACGTTACAATTTTGAATACTTATCTATACGTATCGGTGGACTCAAAAAATAGAGTTTAAATATTACTTTGTTATTTCTACTTTAAAGAGGTGTTTGATGACTTTTAATGAGATGAGTTTGTAATGTAATGTAATGTAATCCAAAATCTATGTTTGAATTGAGCGTTATAGATTTGATTTTGTAATACAAAATTCATTTTGTTTCGAAACACAAAAATAGGTATTTAATTCTTGGTGTAATGGCACTAAAGTTGTTTACTATTTCAGGTCATTTTTTTAGGCTTTTTTTTTTTTTTTTTTTTTTTTTTGTAATTTTGTTTTATTTGTTTAGGTTTCTTTGTTAGCTAACAGTTAGTGATCGATTTTGCTGATTTCTTTTTAAATGGTCAGATTAATATTTAATATATTTGCTATATTAAATGAGGGAAAAGTATATTTATTCAATTTGATGCATTAAATATCAAACAAAATTTTTAATTTGTTTTAAATAAGAAAATATGTATTATAAGAATTAAAATATTTTAACGAGATTCAAATGATTTAATATATTAATTTTAATGCTATATATTTATATCGATTGTTAAATTTATATATATATATATATATATTATATATTTGAATTATGCAAGTATTTTAATACAAGAATTGTAGGGATAGAAATTGTTTAACCTCCCACTTCTAGAACAGTGGGTCATATTAATTGTTACTGCCTAAAGTCATGAGTTGGGGTTACTATAAATATGTGACCTTTGTGGATTAAAGCTTAATGAAGCCTTTCTTTGGAGAAAACAATTCTCAGTAGAAAAATAATAATAATAATAATAAAAAGAAAACTAAAAGTGGTTGTTTTAGACTAATGACAAATTGTCACGTTGTTTCTCAAATTAATGACAAAATTATAAATGATTACATTTGGGACTATTAAAAGAGCGTCTCCAATTAAAATTGAAGACATAAGTTACCAAATTTCATTGATGCCACATATTTTCGTCGTGACCATTGAATCAAATAAAATAGTTTGGTCCACTGTGATATTAATATTTGGCTCAGATCCAATCGATCCAAACAATAAGCTAAATTTGGTCCAAAAGCTAATGAAGCCCAAAATTCTATTAATTGGGCTCATGAGCAAATCCATAAACCAACCCAAGTCTAAACCTAGAAGACTCACATGAAAACTTTATAAATAAAAGAGCTCTAAGGTTCAAAAAATTTTAGATTTCATAGAAACTAAGAGAATTCTTCAGACTCCTTTCTAAGCTCTCAAACCTTAAACCAGACTTGAAAGCTAAAGTCTTTTGAAAATACAAATGTTCCTCCAAAACTCAATAAGGTTCTTTTGAAAATAAAATCACAAGGTTCTCGAGACAAATGGAATGGAATGACCTGAAGACACCTTTAGTTTTCGATCATGTCACACATAGAAACTAACAAAATCAAAGAGAGATTTTCAAGATGTTTTGATTTGGATATTATTATAGTAAATTAGAATACAATCTTCATATTATGAATTCCCAAAAAGCAAAGAATTGCTAAAGAAGCAAAGAATGTTTAAAGATAAAGGGTGAAAAAAAGGGTCCAAAAACTCCAAACCAACAACAACTCATTATGGATTTTTCTCATCTTTTTCATACACAAGCTTCTCTCCTTATAATCATCAACTGTGTTTCTTCTAAGTAACCCCTTCCACAGTTAACACCTTAGCCCCCACCACCAACCATATCCCTAACCTTCTTCTTCATTTTTCTCTAACATGGCCACTTTAATTTCGGGGTAACAGATCAAACCATTCAACTATACTTTTAAAACCTATCCCAAACTTCCACCAATTTTGCATCATCAAAAAAATGGGAATAGAAACACAAACACCCCATCTTCGCATTCAAGTCCCACCCATTGGAAACCATGACACACAACATCAAAACAACAATTACAAAACTATGATACCACCATCCCTAAAACTCATTCCCTCTTCATCTCCATCTCCACAAACCTCAGAACCCAATCCGGACCACGGTCCATACCTACTAAAGCTATCTCGGGACACAATAGTTTCGGGTGAGAGTCCAACCAAGGCCTTGGACTACGCGGTCCGAGCTGCCAAGTCATTTGAGAGATTTCCAAGCACTGGTGTCGAGCTACCCATGAGCTTGCACGTGGTCGCTGCCATTCACTGTCGGCTCGGGCAGTTTGATGTGGCCATTCCAGTTCTCGAGCGGTCCATCGAGGTTGTGGAACCCGGTAATGGACCGGACCATGCTTTGGTGAAATATTCAGGGTACATGCAGCTTGGGGATACTTATTCCATGCTGGGACAGTTGGATCAATCCATTTCTTGTTATGAAGCTGGTTTGATGATCCAAATTCATGCTTTCACTGATTCCGATCCTAAAGTTGCTGAGACTTGCAGGTGAAGTAATTTTATTTTTCAATTGCTAATTTGATCAAATCATATATTTGCTTTATATTTAAAGAATGGTTTGTTTAGTTGTTTATAATTTTGAGTGAATTCAAATTGTGTTTGGATGGCAAAATCTGGTTAAGATAATCCACATCTTTAACTACGGGTAACTAAGATATAGATGACTCACCAAAAAGTGTGAAAATGAAATGTTAGAATTTTACCATTTTAGTTCAAATACTTTGAGTTAATACACGTACTTTCAATCAATCTTGACTAATATATATTTGTTAGGGAAAAAAATCAACAAAAAGTACATGGACTAAAATAGAACTTCATTTATTCTATTATCTTTAATAATATAAAGTGTTTGTACAAAATAACAGGTACTTAGCAGAGGCACATGTACAAGCAATGCAATTTGAAAAGGCAAAGAAATACTGCAAGAAAACACTAGACATCCACAAACAACACAGTCCACCAGCATCCCCACAAGAAGCGACTGACCGCCGTCTAATGGCTTTAATTTGTGAGGCTTTAGGCGACTCCGAGTCCGCTTTGGAACATCTTGTTCTAGCCAGCATGGCAATGATCGCTCACGGCCACGACGCTGAGGTTGCTGCTATCGATGCTAGCATTGGCGACATCTATGCCTCCCTCTGCCGCTTCGACGAGGCTATATTTGCCTACCAAAAAGCCCTCACAATCTTCAACTCTACAAAAGGGGAGTCCCACCTCTCCGTCGCCTCACTCTTCGTTCGCCTCGCCGAGCTCTACAATCGCACAGGCAAGTCGCGGGAAGCAAAATCATACGCAGACAACGCATTGAGAATCTACCTAAAGCCTCAAGCGGGGGCTTCATCCGAAGAGATTTCAAGTGGGCTAGTGGAGATCTCGGCCGTGTACGAAGCCACGAACGAACCGGAGGAGGCGTTTAGGGTTCTACAGAGGGCGACAACGATATTGGAGCAGGGAGGGAAAGGAGGACGACGGAGTGGGAGCGGGGCGGTGGCTGGGATAGAGGCTCAAATGGGGGTGATGTTTTATATGGTGGGGAAATATGGAGAGGCTAGGAAGGCATTTGAAGGGGCAATTGGGAAGCTAAGAGGGGCTAAGTCAACAATGTATGGGGTTTTGCTGAACCAAATGGGATTGGCTTGTATTCAGCTTTACAAAATTGGGGAGGCAGTTAGGCTATTTCAAGAGGCCAAAGTGGTGTTGGAGAAACATTATGGTGTTTACCATTCTGATACTCTTGCTGTTTCTAGTAATCTTGCTGCTGCTTATGATGCTATGGGAAGGTAATCTCTCTCTCTCTCTCTCTCTCTCTCTCTCTCTCTCTCTCTCTATATATATATATATATATATATATATATATATTTAGTTTACTCGTGTTTAGAGACTAAATTTGTAGTTCTCGTTTTTGTTATTTGCAGGGTGGAAGAAGCAATAGAGATATTAGAACAAATCCTGAAAGTAAGGGAAGAAATGCTTGGAACTGCAAATCCGGAGGTAGACGAAGAAAAAAGAAGGCTAGAGGAACTGTTAAAGGAAGCAGGAAGGGCTAGGAATAAAAAGGCAAAGTCATTACAAATTTTGCTTGGCTCTAATTCCCTAAGGATGAAGAAAGAAGTAGCAAAGAGATGGACTGGTGGCTTTAGTTTCAGATTTTGAGAAAATATTAAAATCAATTTTGATGATCAACTTCAACCAATACCTTCACATGACCAGCTTCGAGCTCCGAAAACTACATCCAACGACAAACTTCGACAACCAACTCCAATACCATGTCCTTGACGCAACCAACTCCGTGCTCTGACAACCATCTCTAACTACAAATTCTAGGGAAATTAAAATTATTTCTATAATCAACTTTAACAACCCATTCCAACTATTATAAGATCAGATCGATGATGATTGTTAAAGTATGTTTTAGGGTTGTTGGTTATATAAGTAAGAGTATTTTGTCTATAATAAGTGCAAAATTTATATGTAAAAAATTATAAAATGTATTTTATTTTATCCAATTGGATTCACATATAAAGGAGTGTTAAGAATATTAAAAAAAGTATGTATATAGTTGAAAAGTAGGTAACAAAATAACAAAAAAATCATAAAGAGGAAATTTTTTTTGGAGCATTTCTAGCAAAAACTAGTGAAAATATAGATTTTTTCTCCAACGATCCTCCAAATGTAGAGAAATTAAAAATATAATTTTGTTGAATAAATTAAATGTTGTGGCATTTCATTGGATGCTACGACATAGGAAAAATACAAAGTTATAATAGGAAGAAAAAAGAAAAAGAAAGAGTACGATGGACGAAGACATTTATGGAGAAAAATTAGGAATCATAAAAGTTTTGATTTCTCTTTAATTTTTTCATTTTATTGAACAATATCCGTGCAAGAAATGTGGTGGGTTAAAAGAAAATTAATTGCCATTCATGTTTTACTCGACATAATTATTCAATAAAAAGCTTCAAAACAAAAAATAGTAATCATAAAAACAGATTATTTATAATTAAAAAGTTGTAACAAATACCTCAATTCAACTTTACATCCCAAATATAAATTTATGAAGTCAGACCAAATAACTCAACACCTCAAACCCAAACATAGGGACTCCAAAGATTGTAAACTTCCGACACTTTTTAACTCAACGTCACAATAATCTTATAATGATGAATTATTGATACCCAAACTATTGCACTTGAAACAAATTTTGAATGATTATTATCAAACTTAACGTAATGAGTTTGTACTATCGATCTAAGAAATTTGAAATTGTTTTTAATATACTATGTTAATATTAAATTAAAATGAAAATTAGTTATTTATTTATTGCTATATTTGCAAATTTTGAAAAACTAGGGTTAGATTTGCAAATTTATTAATGACTTTTTCTTATTCTACCCTTACCCGCGAGAACGAGGGTCGATGAGCATCAAAATCCGGTCGGGCCGGTTTAATTTGTATCCATAAAGACCTTGCAAAACGCTTTAGTCCGGTTCCTTAAGGAAGTGCAAATCTTTTCACTCAATTAACTTGGACTTCGAAGAATCAAGCCACGAACACGAACGGTCAGCGAATCAGAAGAAAGTTTCGAGAAAATGCCGGTCATGGAGAAGCTGAAGATGTTCGTAGCTCAAGAGCCCGTGGTGGCTGCATCTTGTTTAATCGGAGGAATTGGTATTTAATTCTTTCCTGTTTAGAAGCCCTAATTATTGTTCAATTTTGACATGAAACCATATGATTTGTTGCATTTGTCGCTCAGATTCATCTATTTGGAAGAGCATATTTAAATGTTCGATTTCTTGTGGGTATTCTATATAGTATAGGATGCGATGAAACAATGACGATTGAAAAGCTCCTTATTTGACTAAATGGATTTTCGTATTTGAACGTTTTTTGTCGGATTTAGCCTTGCCAGCAAACGTTTTGTTTGGGTGTTTCTAGTTACCGTAAATTAGTTAAGATGTTGGGATTTATTGGTTTTAATACTTATTATTGTTCGAGATAGGAGTTTTGGAATTATGAGCTAGCTATCAATTGCAAGTAGCTGCTAGCCTAAGGGATATCTACCTTTTTTATGAGCTGTTTTAAGCTTCCATTCAAGCTGTGGCAATGAATCGATGAACTTTATCAATGCGTTTCAGTTTCAATATTAGCTGGTGAGATTCTAATAGGACCTTGGTTTTTCAGACCTCTCTATTTTGAACCAAATATGCTAAGCAAGGTTGGAAATCTGTTGAGGTTTCTAGTAGTTTGATTGTTAAAATTCTGAGAGGGAAGAAAGGAACATTTTTCTGAGTAAAGGGTCATAGTAATGTTAACCCTTCCTACACCTAGGATAGTGTGTTATAGGGGGAGAAAACTTTCAAAAAGGGAGATTAGATTGAAATTGGAACGGAATGTTATTTAACATGGCCTCTTGATCATTGGATTTGTAGAGCTGCTAAAGCAAAGATTTCTATTGGACCTCCTAGCCAATGTTTTGGAAAGCATGAAGTTGAATAATTCTTTAGGACTTAAGCCAGAACCACAAAAAAGGTGAGAGCTTCAGCAAGGTAAAACTTACAATGTATGAAAAAGATCCCTTAAGTATGAGACAGAGAAAAATAAGGATAAACTATTAAAGATGAACAATGGTTCGTGTACAAAGAACCTACAAAATGTTACAAATATAATTCTAAGTTACGTTGTGGGTACCCTGAGAAGAGACATGTCTTCACTAAATAGGTTCTCAGTTCCATTTCTGCCATAACTAGTCTTATGTAATCCCTTACCTTTTGACAAGACAAAGGGCACACTTTGGGTGGGATGGATGAACAAAGGAGAGCTACAGGCTTTTTCTTAAACTTCTTTCTCTTGCTAATTTAACTGTAGTTATGAAAAGAATGTTGCTTATCACTCAGCAATATGAGACGCTTCATCTGGCTTTAGCATTAAATGTCCAAGCACATGGCTTTTTTGAGCTTTTTAAAAATGAAAACGATGCTCCTAGTTATAGTGGAAAAACAGTTGCCACATCCCAGCCTGTTAAATTATGATAACTGGGCTGATGGTTTGACTAAAAACTTTATATTCTAGGAAGAAGCTGACAGAAATGTTAATATACCTATCACAAGTGGCGATGCAAGGGATAGGTTTATATCGAATTTAGACTCTTGTGGTCTTTCTTCAGTTAAAAATGCTTGTATATTTTGGTAATCAATTTTATAATAATTTTGAGGCTTCTTGCTCTGACTTATCAAATGTTGGAAAATTGTGGGAAAATGTTGCTCTCTAAGTTAAAAAAAAATAATGGTGAAGAGTTTACAATGTTATCATTCCTAGCAATTTCGATTTGAAAATGAAGGGTTTATAAATTCATCCTTCACAGAGAAACTATGTTCTATGCCATTTGGAGATGTTTTGCAAGATAAATTTGGGGAAATGTGTGGATTTAAGTCCCACCGAGAATTTGGTATCACTGAGTACTAGGCACCCGCAGATATCTCGAAGATCTCTTCTGATTTTTCACCTTCCTTGATCCCATTCTATTTATTCTTGAAGCATTGCTGATTCATTTTAGCACTTTCATTTCCAAAGTTCCAATTTTATCGGATGTCCCCCAAATCTTAGTACGCATCAGCCATCACCACTTGAACCACAGAACTTTCAGTATTCGGAATTTAATTTTAATATTGCTAGAATGAAGCTGCATAGGTTTTGTCTAACTTGTATCTAAGCTAAACAAATAATCAAATTGATAGTCACGGACATGCCTAGGATGAAATTCTATCTAGATCCAAAGTCAAAGGTTTCTTAAAGGTAGTGCTGCATTTGGATTTTTTTTTGGGTTTTTTAGCATTTCATATTTCAAGCTCACTCCGAAAAAACCAAAAACTGAACTAAAACAAAAAAAGACTTATTTTCTTCCCTACAACTATTTAACTCCCCCTTTCACCATCTTGGTGGAGTGAGAGAGAATGGGACAAGCACCCCCTTACCTTCTTCATTTGTCATGATGAAAAGACAAATTGAAAAATGAAAAGACAGATTGAGTCCAATTTTTACAGGGATTGATTATATATCTTTATGCCTTGATTGACTACCCACATGGAACATATATCTACTTTTTGGTTTCTAACATGTTACAACCCTTGTAGGTCTTTTCCTTCCAGCCTTCGTAAGGCCAATCCTGGATTCCTATGAAGCATCTAAGCAAGTTCCTCAGCCTGTATTAAGTGATGTAAGTACCGTATCTTGACAAGTGCTAGAAATTCATGTTTTTCTGATTGTGTGGTTCTGGTTTGAACTAAATGAGCACGTGAGTTCCTTTTTCTCATTAGAATCCTCACTTTTCAGCCTCTGCAAGTGAGATTTCTTGACTTGCCTAAAACATATGCCATCCATTATCTAACTTGGGAGCAATCAATGAAACTTACCTTAAAAATGAAGTTTTAATGTGAAACAAACCTATTGCTACAGTCTCTTTTTTAGTTCATTCTCATTTTAGTGCATCTCAAGTTTGGTGTCATTAATCATTCAATTTCTTACAATGTTCATTGTAAATGTTTGTTTTGTCAACTTTGCAGGTGGTTGCAGGTATGACTGGGAAGAAATAAGGATGATCTGTATCAGTGACACAAGAAGATTGTTCTTAATGTATCGCTGGTCCCTTTTTTTTTTTTTTTTTAAATCAATTTTCATTTTCTTCTGCCATAAAATAAGCATGTACAATGTTTTTGGGAATCAAGCTTCATAACAATAGTTATTATTATACATTGCTTTTGTTTTATTCCCATGTATAACACTGATTTTCAAGATATTTCAGCTTTAATCAATCCTTTTTCAAGTCTGAGTGAAACTTGTTTCACCATTACTTGAGGTCTATAAACTCGTTTGGTTTTTTTAAGGTGGGATTGAGTAATCGACCTTTGAGATGATCTCCTCCAAGCTATAAAGTCGTTCGATTTGTTTCCCTCAATTTTTCTCTATAGATTTATGCTGTTACAGGACTTCTTCAAGAGACAGACTTGTTAATCCATATAGGAAGGTGAGGAAACTTGATAGCAATTTTGTTAAAGTAAAATTTGTTTTATTTTTCTTTCAGGAAGTTACAAGGTTTACCTTTTCTTTCTTTTTTTAGTGATATTTCAATATTAAATTTTGTTGCACTTTACACATTTTTTTTCTTCATTATTTCAATATAAACATAGAAAATATTTTCTTAAGTTCGATATAACATTTTCATTTCATATTTTCATAAGTTCGATATCGACATTTTCATTATTTCAATAAACATAGAAAATAAACAATAAAAAAGCAGATGTAATTTAAATAGTTGATATCTTACTTCGTTAGAATAATTTAAAATTTTTATTTATCAACTTAAAATGATCTTATGAATTTTTTTTATTTTTATAACTTTTTTGAAATGTTAGTTGATATGACATTTTCATAAAATTGAAATCTTGTTGATTTTTTTTTTAAAAAAAAAAAAATGTCGGCTGAAATTTGAAAATAAAACGGAATAATAATATTTTATTAATGTGTGTAATGAGATTTGGAGTGGGTGAAGTTTTAGGTTTTGCCATCCTGACTTTGTCTCAGATTCATCAAATTGAAAGCTGTGGCACATAAATATGCTGACTTGTCCCATCAAATAAAAACATAAATAAATAAAATATCATCCAAATCCTTAGGTCCATATCCCATCTTTTCTTTTGGAACTTTATGATAATTGTTAAAAACAAAAATCTTTAAAAAAAAAATGTTAAAAATATAAAACTTCCTTTACAATAAAAATTGTTTTAAAACTTAAAATTAATTTAACCACTTTTTTTATTATTATATGTGGGAAGATATTATGTTGAAAGAATATTAACGAGAGAGAATAAAATTGGAAACCTAAAAAAATATAAAATAAAAGAACTTGTGGGAATGCAAAATAGTTACTAAATGTCACTTTAGTTAAAGTTTGGAATTAAGATTAATAATAATAATAATAATAATAATAATAATAATAATAATAATAATAATAATAGCTTAAGAGTTAAATTCATTTTTGTAATGATATATACATGTTAGGCTATGGATACTTAAGTGCTGATCTAATAGAAAAACTCAAAAGAGAAAAATGAAAAGTACGGACAAAATCGAGGCAAAACAAGTCTAACACCATCAAACATACTACGGAATTGTATCTTTACAGTGACACTCCTTCTCTTGTTTAGCCTTCCCGTAAGTGTGAGAGTCCCTCTCACCAAAAACTTGAGAGCGGACAACGATCTGTTTGGAATAACAATTGTTGAGACATTTCGAAGGACAATCCAAAGGACAAGATTGGCAAATATTACAGGAGACAACTGTCACAACGTCCTTAAAAAAATATTGTCAAAACCAAATCTTTAATATTTTAAATATTGTCAAAACCAAAAAATACTAGCCTATGCACACCCTCAAAAAGGAAAAGGTCACGCACCTCGGTTGAGGCCGAGGTGACCATTTGCACAACAGAGAAGAAAAAAAAAACCATCTCGCCTTCGTTTAATATTTGGTTTCAAAACATACAAGTTGTCTAGAACATGGAATTGGGATAATAAAAAATAAGAAACGTTTGCATCACAAGCACCTTTAATAAAGAAACACAAACACTATCAAGTGTTTTTAACATGTTTTAACATATTTTTGATCTAATTATATTATTTAATCAAATGCACTAGCCATATAAAGTCAAACATGTAAAAATCTTTACTTTTAAATTGATTTTTGAGTTATCGATAACTTAATTCAACTAACATTTATATGTACTTGAAAAACAGAAGATTTCGAGTTCAAATTTATATCTTGCGTTTATTTTTTGAAAAAAAAAATCGAGTTATTAAACTTAAAAAGAAAAAATAAACAAAAAAAAAATTTCTCTGTTTTTTCTAAGATCGCTACCATTATCTGAAGTGTGAAGTCAAAGAGGGACCAAAAAAAAAAGTAAAATGACAGAAAGACTTTTTTCTTCTTGGAGTTCACAAAAAGACACAAAGAAAAAAAAATGTTTTGTAAAATAATTTATCTGCCTCTTTTAACTTATTCACTCATGGTTTTAACCAGCTGGCTCACACCCATTTGTATACTATACTTAATTATTACTATTATTTTGTCATTTTACTTTGTTATTTTATTCACAGGACACGTTGTAAATGCGAAAATTTTGTTAACTAAGACTTTAAAAAAATTATTTTTTGAAACTTGAACTTGAATCTAAAAGAATTAGATAACAGATTTACCAACGAACTAATTACAAAATTGAAAAAAATTTAAACTCTAAATTTGTCGGGTCGATTAATGTATATATATATATATGAATTATATGTAACATGTTTTCATTGGATTGGTTTTGGTAGTTTTTGGGTACCAACTCCACCAAGATGATCAGTATAATTACTCATCATTTTCTCCACTTAACTAAGTGGGTTTTAGATAATTTCACAATCACCTTTTTTTTAATCATTCTCTTTTTTTTCTTCTTCTTCTTCTTCTTTTAGCTGTTCCTCAAAGATGTGACATCTACTTCCCCAAATATGAAAACTATCCAATCCATTCCATTTAACTTGTAAAATTAATCCTTTTTTAATTTTCAAAACTTAACTTCATTTTTTTAAATAATAATAGAAAGTAGATAACGAAATAAAAAAAATTAGAATTAAAAGTGGTTTTTATAACCTTAAATTTCGAAAACTAATAATAATAATAAAAAAAAACAAATAATTATCGAACATAACCTAAATAGTTAACAAAGAAGAGATCTAAATGGTTATTATATGGACCTCGTCCTAAAATAACATTAATTAATTAAAAGTTGACACAATGTAAATTCATAAGAAATTTGTGTGTAATAAGCAACAATATCTTAAAGAAAAAAGATGTAATATGTTCAATAATAGCGATGGATGAACCTAGAGATGCTCTTTTGCTAAGTCTTTTTCAGTGAAAATGCCAAAAAAAATTCGAAGCCTTTTTCATATCTTCCACCCTTATCATATCTATCTATTTTGCTTTCTTCTTTTTGACACAAATACTCAAATTTCTCATATGTTAACTATGGAGTGTAAACCACAACAAAATGACCAAAATTCTTCATTTTCAAATCTACCACTGTTTTCAATCCCACACCTATCACTAATGGACTCACCACAACATTCTGGGATGCTAACTCCACCAATCTACGCCACCGTCTCGGTCCCGTTCCGGTGGGAAGAAGAGCCAGGCAAGCCAAGGTTTAGTACCGCGGTTTCCATCTCCGCCTCCGCCTCTCCGAGCCTAGAGTTGCCTCCTAGGCTTTTGGTGCCAAGATCTGAATGTGGTTCTTCCTTTAGATTTGATGAGAAGAGTTCTTTGTTTATGAAGAAAAGAGGATGGTTTGGTTCATGGAGAAAAAAGGGTTTGAATTTTAGAGGGAAAAGAGAGCAGATTGGAATTGGAGGGCTTGTGTTTCCATCTTTGGAATTGGAAGAGAGTTTTAGTTCAAAAGTGGAGGCTTCAAGGTTTAGAAGGAATGGGAGCTATTCAAGCTTGATGAGTAGTTCTCAAATTAGGCCTCATTTTTGGGTTAGAGTATTTTCTTACCCGTGTGTTAACTCTTCGTACTTTTGATTTTGGTTCATTATTGATTTATATCGTACTTTTAGAACGTTCATTTTAGTAATCTTTTTAGTTTCAACTTTTATTATTTTAGTCTCAAAATGTGAAGTTTAATTACAAAATTTAGGGTTTCTTGATTAATTACTGATATATGTTAACTTTGGTGTTGCAGGAAAGTGTGTGTGAAGGTTTGAAGCATATAGTTCCATCATGGAGAAGCAAAAGGCTGAAAAGAGACACTTAGTTTGATTTTGTGTGTTAGGTGTAATTTTCAACCCTTTGCAATAATGGAAGTTCCAAAGTCTGTTGATATGTGCTGCTTTTTTTTAGTACATTAGCAGTTTAAGAGGCCGATTCAAACCACATATCGACCGAGGTTACAAGCACATTCATATACCAAATTAAGCTAGTCTCGTTTTAGCAAGATGTGTTTTAATTTTTCGTTGTGTTTTCAAGCATTTTCTTGAATTTGGTTGTGAGAAGATCTGCCTCTCTTTGAATATGTTAAAAGACTATTTCCATAACATATAATGGTGCAAACTTAGCTCTTAGCCTTATCCAAAACTATTTCTACCTTATATATCATATCGGCTTTCTCTTCTCTCTTTTGCTCGGTGTGATTTAGCTTCATTTTGACCATATTATTGCTAGATCTTCTTACTATTTATTAGTTTTTTAATGCAACAATTGGGGTAGGAGTATTCGATCTACATACTCTGTGATTATTAGTACACTCGAACGATGGTTGAGCTAATCTCTTGTAATTGGCCGTATTATTTATTAGTTGGCTCATAAATCGTGCATTTTCTAATTTGGTTGTGAGGAGGTATTAATTATAATAGTTATTATGAAGATGAGATATTTTACCTAGTCGTTAATATATATTATATTGTCAATTAAATTATGCTCGTTATGACATTTTTAATAGTAATTGAAATTGTATAATTCAACATATAAATTAAATATTCTTTTCTTTTATTATATTGTGTTATATTGTAGATTTAAAATTTAAATTTTGAAATGTTGGTTGTTGTATTGTATTTTCAAGGCATGGCATTAAAAATGAAAGCAATCTAAGATATCCACCGGTCTAACCGTCCACAAAAAACCCGGTCCATTTTGTTCAGCCGGTTTTGATTAAACTAGTACAAGTCGGTTCAACTTGTTTGGTTCACACTATGTTTATTTGATTCTAACAATTTCTTTGTTGTTTCTAATGACGAAAGTTTACGAGTCTCTCCTCTATCCGAATAGGTAGATTCATCATCCTGAGTTTTGGATGTTTCTCTTTGTTGATAATTCAAAGATATCGGGTGGGTACATATTGAATTATTTTGAAATGTTAAGATGACTCTGAAACATGAGCATTATGAAAGTTGAATTTGATGTTTTAGTGAGAAATCGTACTTAGACCTTGTTCCTCAACAAACTAATGAAATGATTGTTGATCGCAAGTGAGTGTTTAAATCAAAGAAATTCTTATGGAACTATATCTCGATACAGACCTTGCTTGGTTACAAAGGGCTTTCATCAATCACTTGATCTTGATTATCATAAAAACGTTTAGTTCAAGTGTGAAGCCTACTACTATTCGTGTTCAAGGTTGGTCTATTGGGCTTCATGTTCTTTTTTTCCTTTCTCATCTAAAATGGACCAAGCCCTTTAATTATTGTGTCTTGATGTTGGTCTACTATGAGTGTTTATTCAAATTTGGAATTTCAAAGGGTTCCCATGGTCCTCCGTCGACGTTTGAAAATACTTGTGAATTTTTACTTCTTTTTTTTTTGTTAAACTTGATAATATGTTTAAATTTTAAATTTGATAACTTTTATCGTAAGAGTTTAAACAAAAATAAGTTTTTTGATAATTTTTTTTCTCAAGACAATCTAAACGGACCATTTATTGAATCTCGATCACGACGAAAGTGCTTTTTAACATCGCTCCAATTCCACCATCCCTACTTAATTTAAAATTAAATAAAAAAAACAAAGAAAAAAAAAACTGACTTTATTCGTTAGTGGTTTCCAAAACTAAAATCCTCCTCCCTTAAAAGCATGGAAATAAAGAGAGTGATAAAAGTGGACACAATCATCAATCATCCCATTATAGCCTTTTATAGATTACCCTTTCTTTTTATTTTTTTATTTTTTTTATTTCTACTTTCTAATTTGACTCCTGTCGTAGTCCATCAAACCCTTTCACGCACAATGATAATATATCATTGATAGATAGTGAGGCACTGATAGAAGTGTTTATCGGTGATAATCTAAAATTTTGTTATATTTTATGTATATTTTGATTTATTTTTCTATGTTTCAAAATATCCCATATATATATTATAAATAAAATTGTTAACCAACCAATAACCATTTTCAAGGGTAAACAAGTGTGTATATGTGATGTTACTAAATGAAATATTATTGAAAATGTTTGGAAGTGATTTCTAACATTGTTATATTCACTTTAATTATTAACACTTAAACATGCTTTCACTTAATGATATGAAAATTACATAATATAATAGTGTATAAAATTAAACATTAAAATAATTTTGAGTAATTAAAAACGTGTTTCAAATTTATTTTTGAATATGAAAAAATCGACTTAACAATTTCAAAACTACTCTCAAATCGGTACTATATCCTCGAGTCTATCATTTTTAAGTTTGAATGCGTGATTAAAAACGTGTTTCAAATTTATCATTTTCTTTTTTCTTTTGTTTTAGTTTCCAACTTCCTCCAAATATACATTTGAGCAATCGCCCAAATTTATTGAATATGATTCAAAATGGTATTTTACTAGTATATAAAACAAAGAATAAAATCAGCAAATTAATATAT